>CAUYLG010037389.1:0-181993 GCA_963573385.1 Cacajao melanocephalus
CCTGCCCAATAGCAGCTGGCCCCACTCCCCCTGGACGGCCCACTCACCGGCAGTCCCGCCTACCTGCCAATAGTAGCTCGCCCCGACCACGCCTGTTCCCTCACAACCAATCAAGACACCCTCCCTCGCTATAAAAACCCCCGCCTCAGGAAGTCAAGCGCGACTTCTTTGGCTCCCCTTCCCCGGACGGTAGAATCTCGCCCGGGAGCCGAATGAATTGGAACCGAATTTTTCTTATACTGGCCTCAGTTTCCTCATTTTAAGCTCGGCAATAACCCTTACAGAGGCCACCAGGCAAGGACCCGGGGCACTGCTTAGCGTAGGTGTCATGTATAAAATTTTTCTTTTTGGTGTTACAAAGAAAAATTAGTACTGGGACAAAGGATCTCTCAGCAAAGCAATTCTTTTTACTTCCTGCTGAAAGGGTGCTCCCACTAGCAATCTTGCCACGAGAGTACAACGAACAAAGGAAAGACATATTTACTTCGTGTTGTCCTTACTGGTGTGTCTAATCTCCGGTGGCTGGAGCCAGACCTCACAATCTAAACTACAACCCGATTGGCTTAACAGCTTAAAACTTTTCTAAACAGGTAAAAGCAATGGAGAGAAACAAAAAAGAAAGAAAGAAATCCAAATAAGGAAGGGGCATAGGCTGTGAACTGGGCCACGCCTGTGAGCACGTCCAGTACAGATATCTTGGTTAAAATACAAGGACATAGAATGTACTACGTGGCTGTGAGCCTGTCTAACAGCTACCTAGGACAGGGCTTCTAGCAGAAAGGCAAGAAGGCTTTTGAAAATCTTTAGAGCAATTATTTCTAACACTTACGAATTTTTCTTAAGAAAGGAAATTTTGAAGAGGAAATTTTTGTACTTCCCACAGTATGGTAGCTAGTGGTAGGGTGGAGGGACCTGAAGCAATGGCTGGGATGGGGTGGCAGGGGTCACAGAGGAGAGGTCAGCAGGGGCCACATGGAGTGGGGCCAGGGCCATGATAGGGACGTCTGAGGCGGTGTGGAGCGTGGGGCCCGGGGAGGGACTCTGGCTGCGTTGGGGAGGGGAATGCCAGCACGAGGCTGTGACATGACTCAGTTGGGGGTGATGGAGACTGCACCAGGACAGCCGTGAGAGAGGTAGGGGACAGTTTAAAATTCACATTGCCCCTGAGGGAGGGGCAGCAGAACTTGGAGGTAGAAAAGGAGGGAATCAGGTGTGGGCTGGAAATCCAGCTTCTGTCTGGACGTACCAAGATGAGGATGATATTAGACGGGCGGCTGAGGAGCTGGCTGGTCACGTTGGGAGCTCTGCAGAAAGACGAGTGACCACCTACAGGTCAGATGTGGCGGGCTTCCCAATGGCCCGCCTGGGGACGGCTTGTGGTTCATGGTCTCAGCAAAACTGACCTAATCCTAAATGGGTCGTGTCCAGAATTCCTTCACTCTGTTGTCATGCTTCAAGGCCCAGGAAAGGCCTGGGCCACAGTCTTGGTGGGCTTTTGTTACAGCACCGCCTTTGTCTAAGGGCGCTGGCTGCCTCAGCTTTTCATGTTTCACTTCACCACTCGGCCAGTGCTGAAACAGTTGTTATGGAGGCCTGTGTTAGTGAGCCTGGCCTGCCACAAACCCACAAACATCTACCAATGTGATCTACACTGTCAGCAGAATGAAGGGGAAACCAGGTGATCATCTCCATCGACATGGAAAAAGCCCTGAACACAATCTAACTCCACTTCAGCAGGAGAAGCAGCCAACAGCAGGAGCTGAAGGAACCCTCTCAGCTCAAGCAAGGGCTACTGCGAGAAACACTTGAGACTGTAACGTCCCGTCCTTCCCAAGCTGGAAGGTGCTGAGAGACTGATTGTGAGGCCTCTCCAGCCACGTGGAACTGTGAGTCCAATCAAACCTCCTCTTTCTGTTGTAAATGCCCAGTCTTGGGTATGTCTTTATCAGCAGAGTGAAAAAGAACTAATACAGGCTGGGCTCGGTGACTCACGCCTGTAATCCCAGCATTTTGGGAGGCTGAGGTGGGCGGATCATCCAGGAGATGGAGACCATCCTGGCCAGCATGGTGAAACCCCGCCTCTACTAAAAATACAAAAATTAGCTGGGCATGGTGGCATGCGTCTGTCATCCCAGCTACTCAGGAGGCTGAGGCAGGAGAATCCCTTGAACCCAGGAGGTGGAGGTTGCAGTGAGCTAAGATCGCACCACTGCACTCCAGCCTGGTGAGACAGAACAAGACTTCATCTCAAAAAAAAAAAAAAAAAAAAAAAAGAACTAATACAGCTGGGCACCATGGCCTGGGCTCACCACCTGGCCTTCAGGGTCCAGGGTTCAGGCAGCAGACATAGGCCCTTAGGTAACCTGGCCCAGGGACCCAGCTGCCCTGGGGCTACATGCACTCTCTGGGGTGGGTGCTCAACCAGCAACGAGTCCATCTGGCAGCTCTGGCCTGAGTGCAACAGTGAGCTGCTGGTGCTGATCAAGTCACCAGCCCGTCTCTCCACCTCACTCCTGGACCAGTGGCCGATGCCACACCCAGAGGATCAAGCTCAACCTCCCCTCCATGGTGACCCCTGGTACCACCCCAAAGGTGCTGCCAGCTATCCCACCACAGCCTCCTGGTCACGAAATCAAGACTGTTGAGGCAGAACTACATTTTTTTCCTTTTTTTTTTACTCCCAGTGTTCTTTCTTTTTTACTGCTCCAGTAGAGCAGGGTTACTCCAAACGCAGAGAGTAGCTGAGGCAGAAATACTATGATCTGGTTTATTGGGAACCGGAGGTGAGGATGAAGCTGGGCAGACATGCCAGAAAAGGTGGGGGTTTTCTGGGGCCTGCTCCAAGCCGGAAGCTTGTAGAGGAGAGTGTAGAGGGGGACTTCTCACCCTGGGGTTTTCCTTTTCGTTGGAGGGCGCAATACAGAGGTTATAGTCACTGGCTGCAGATGACAACATACAGGCTAAAATGTCTGCCAGCAACATAGTCAGTGAAATGTCCTGATTCAGAATCTGTTATTATCCTTCTTGACGTCTGTGGGCCACGCATGAATCAGATGTCAACAACCTGAGGAAGTCATGATAAGATTCTCTGCTGAGGGACAGGATGTCGCCAGGAACCGCCAGAGCTTCCCCCCCACCCCCAGCAGGTTCATTTGGAAGCCCCTTTGCCTTTAAAGTAAACTGCTGCATGTGACCTGATAGGTTATCAGCACCACACAGGGACTGCTCTGAGCAGTCATTATTCAGAATGACGCTTTTTTTCTGTTTTCCTTTTAAATCTCCTTGTGAGGTCTGGCCAAGACTTAGCTTCTGCGGCTGCTGATACTTGAAAGGAATCAACCCTTCCTGCCAGGCTGGTGCAGGATGATACACCGGGTGCCAGAATGGGCTGGCCCGCTTCTGACACCTGTGCTCTCTTTTTTTTTCCTTCTTTGAGACAGTTTCGCTCTTGTTGCCCAGGCTGGAGTACAATGGCGTGATCTCAGCTCACTGCAACCTCTGCCTCCCGGGTTCAAGTGATTCTTCTGCCTCAGCCTCCCGAATAGCTGGAATTACAGGCATGCGCCACCACGCCAGGCTAATTTTGTATTTTTAGTAGAGACGGGGTTTCTCCACGTTGGTCAGGCTGGTCTTGAACTCCCGACCTCAGGTGATCTGCCCGCCTCGGCCTCCCAAAGTGCTGGGATTACAGGCATGAGCCACCATGCCTGGCCCTAAAACCTGTTCCCTAACTCAGTTCTCACAGCAGCCCCAAGGCAAAAGCACTGCCACTAGGGCTCATTGCAACTGTGATCACAGCTGAGCACAGCTCTCCCCAGCCCTTACCTCCCCAGTGGCACATCACAGCTTACTCATCTGTCTCCCTGTCCCAGATGTAAAATCAGTGAGGGCGGGAGCTTTTTTTTCACACCTGTATTTCCTGTACTTGGAACAGTGCCTGGTAGATAGTAAGTGCTCAGCACATACTTGTTGAATAAATGATAATGTCATGAATGAATGCATGAATGATAAATACAAGAAAACTGAGCTGAGGGACATTTAGAGGCATATGTATCCAGGGACCTGCAGAAGCAGGGAAGCCAGAATTGGGGTTCAGGTCGGCCGGATCCCCAAACCCACACTGTTTCTAGTGTCCAGATTTCTCCACCACAAATTCAGCTAAGTTGACATCATCCTTGCACCTGTTCCAAATGTCTCAAACTTCCGAGCTAACAAATAATTACTGGAGCAATGGAAGCTGAGAGTGGATTTCATGTTTCCCGGTCCACGCAGTAGGTGATTTAATGTGTCTGATGGCCGCAGCATTGGAACTGGCGGCCATGAATGACAGGTGCCCCTTAGGTAGCCTTGTCCCTGCTCCCTTAGAAACCACGGGCAGCCATGAATGCCCCAGAGAGGCTCTGCTCTCCTGTCCTGTGACCACAGTGGTTTCCCTCCAGCCAGTTTTCCTGCTGTGTTGAGTGGTCTTTTCAGGACTCAAATCCAATAATGTGATTGTGTCCCACCAGCCACCTCCTGGAAACCTCTCAGAATGCCTTCCCGACAATGAGGTGGCCCCAAACTCCTTAGGAGGGGGAGACTGCACCTCCAGGCTGTACTCCCTTCTGGCCTCCCCGTTCCATTTCCTGCAGCCTCCCCTGGCAGCCCCGCCCCAGCCATGGGACTGCGGGGACCTGGGATGCTGCTGCCTTAGCCCTGCTCCTTCCCAGCCCTGGGACCCGCCCTCCCCTCTCCCAGCCAGGAGAACACCTGCTAATTCTTCCAAGCGCCTTCTCATTTGTTGATGTAACACTGCTCTAGTGCGCACCTGCCCCGTGGGTACAGAGATAAAGGACCGCCTGGCCATGGGAAAGTTTGAGGGGCTCTACTCAGCCCGCAGGCAGACAAGTGTGCCTGAGGATGACGGCCACCTTAGGGAATCACCGGGGCCTTGGGAGCCCCGCCTGGGGTCCTCCATCCTAAGCCGGGGCTAGATGGCAAAGAGAGACATCAGGAGGGCTCCTGGAGGAGGAATCCCCCTGAAACCAGGGCCCCAGCTTCCTTCACCCAGGAGCCCCCAGACGCATCAGCTTTGTTCAGGTGCTTGTGTGACGCGATGCTATTAACTTGTGCTGAACGAATCACTCGCCCTGTCAGGAACTTGCGTGTTCATGCTGATGACGTCTTAGAGCAGCACCTCTGCCCTGTGCCTGTGCTACTGGTTCCTAAACTTTGCACACTGCCCTGTTCAAAGGTGACTTGTGTGTGTCTGCTCCACAGCATCTGGTGCACCCTTTTGGTCACAGGAAAAGGGATGGAGACCACTAAGTCCTCACCTCGTGCCGAGCACCGTCTGTGACAGCAGACATCGCACATCACAGCCCGAGCCCATCGGCCTCACTCAAGACAAGTCAGCCCCCTGTTCAGGGCCCATGGGATGCCATGGAGACTTGAGGGGGCGCCTCCCTGAAATACCAATGCACAGGGGACCCAGAGACTGCGGAGCCCAGCAGAAAAGAAATCAGAGTGTGTGCCACAGGCCCAGGGGCTGCCCACGGGTTTCAGCTCTGGATTGGGATATAAGCAAGCAAGAACTCAATCCATGTCCCTCAATATTTCTTGGTGGGAAACAGTCAATCTTCCCGGGGAACGGAGCCCAAACCTCAAATGCACAACCCTTGCACAAGTGCATGTAAGTGCAGATGCAGGGCAGATGGGGAGGAAGTGGCACATACATATTGGTGCTGTGTATTGTAGCACTGAGCTGGTTACACTGTCCAAGTCATCACTGACTCCAGCTTTCCCTCCAGCTTGGGTCCAGCCACAGCCACACACAGAAGCAGGTTAACACGGCAGCCAAGCAACGGCGGCCCTCTCTCCATCCGCCCGGTGTGTGAGTTTCTTGTGGCTTAAAAACACACAAAAATTAATTTTCTTTCTTTCTTTTTGAGACAGAATTTCAGCCTTGTTGCCCAGGCTGGAGTGCAGTGGCACCATCTCAGCTCACTGCAACCTCCCAGGTTCAAGTGATTCTCCTGCCTCAGCCTCCCGAGGAGCAGGGAATACAGGCACTCACCATCATGCCCGGCTAATTTTTGTCTTTTTAGTTGGCCAGGCTGGTCTCGAACACCTGACCTCAGGTGACCTGCTTGCTTTGGCCTCCCAAAGTGGTGGGATTACGGGTGTGAGCCACCGTGCCCGGCCTGCTTCTAATTTAAAAAAATAAATAGGATAGGTGTTCTGGCTTCCACTTAGGATACAGAAAGCTAGAAGGAGCAAAGTTCCCACAATATCTGCAAGAAAGACCCAGACAATCTGCAAATTTTCTTTATCGATTCATCTGTTGATGGACACTCAGGTTGCTTCCAAATTTTGGCTATTGTGGACAGAGCTGCGACAAACACGTGACTGCACATAGCTCTTTGATTTACTGATTTTCTTTCTTTGCAAAGGGCACAGACTCAGCAGTGGGATTGCTGGATCATATGGCAGCTCTAGTTTTAGTTTTCTTGAGGAACCTCCCTGCCATTCTCTGTACTGGCTGTACGGACTGCCTGCTCTGTTTCATCCATCTCTGTCTACACTTACGCCAGTGCCACACTGCCCTGATTGCTGTAGCTTTACAGCAAGTTTTGCAGTCAGAAATAAAAAGTCCTCCAACTTGGTTCTTTTTCAAAATTGCTTTGCCCATTTTAAGTATTTTTCATTTTCCTATAAATTTAAAGTCAGCTTGTCAATTTCTGTAAAATGCTTGACAGAATTTTGATTGGGAATACATTGAATCTGTAGACCAATCATGGGAGAGCTGAAATCTAACAATATTTCAGCTTCCGAGGCATAAACAGGGCATAGTTCTTCATTTCCTTAGATCTTTAATTTCTCTCAGCAATGTTTTGTAGTTTTTACTTTATAGGTCTTGCATATATTTTGTTAAATTTGTCCCTAAGTTTCTCATCCATTCTGATGCTATTATAAATTATAAATACTATTACTTTATTTTTTCCTTTTTTTTTTTTTTTTTTTTTGAGAGGGAGTCTCGCTCTGTCACCTAGGCTAGAGTGTAGAGGTGCGATCTCGGCTCACTGCAACCTCCACCTCCCAGGTTCAAGCAATTCTCCTGATTCAGCCTCTTGAGTAGCTCAGATTACAGGCACCCATCACCACCATGCCCAGCTAATTTTTGTATTTTTAGTAGAGACAGGATTTCACCATGTTGGCCAGGCTGGTTTCAAACTCCTAACCTCAAGTGATCTGCCTGCGTTGGCCTCCAAAAGTGCTGCGATTACAGACATGAGCCACTGTGCCCAGCCTATAAATATCATTACTTTAAAAGTTCAATATCTAGTTGTTTGTTATTAGTGTATACATATACAATTGATTTTTTCTTGACTTTATATCTTGCAACCTTGTTAAATTCATTAGTTCTAATCACTTTTTTGCATATTTCTTGGGATTTTCTACATAGACGATCATATTGTCTGCATGCAAAGACAGTTTTACTTCTTCCTTGCCTTTTACTTTCTTATATATGCCTTTATTTCTTTTTCTTTCCTTATTCTGCTGGCTAGGACTTCTAGTGCAATACTGAATAGAAATGGTGAGGATGAGTCCCTTTGCCTTGTTCTTGATCTTAGGGGAAAAGCACCCAGTTCTTCATCTTTGAGTTTCATGCCAGCGTAGGATTTTCAGAGATACACTTTATCAGGTTGGAGATGTTTGACGTGGTATTGTCCCAGTTTCTGAGAGTTTTAATCAAGAGTGAGTGTTGGATGTTGTCACATGGCTTTTCTGCACAGATGCAGGTGCTCATGATTTTTCTATTTAGTGCATTAGTGTGGTGAATTACAGCAAGTGATTTTTTTTTAGTGGTAAATCAACTTTGCATTCCTGAGATAAAACCCACTTGGTCATGATTTTTTAAATGTATTGTTGGGTTTGATTTGTTAATATTTTGTTAAGGATATTTTGCATCTACATTCATGAAGGACAGGGTGATACGGTCCTTTCAACCATGACACTAACTAGATGGTCAGCTCTGTGGGAACCCGGATTTTGTCTCTTCAGGTTGTCTCTGTGTTCCCAGCTCCTAAATGATGCTTGGCATGTGTGGGGCCTCGGGGCCTGTCTGTTGAATAAAGGATGCGTGGCAGTAAACCACAGGCTGGGCCATGCCAGGCAGACTCATGCGAATTGTTTATCAGAACCTACTTCCCGCACCTAAGACAGTGTGGTTCAGGTGTGTTAATAGGGTGTCAGCATGGTTGTTCTCTTTTGTTCTCTCTCTTTTTCTTTCTTTCTTTCTTTTTCTTTCTTCCTTTCTTTCTTTCTTTTTTTCTTTCTTTCTTTCTTTCTTTTCTCTTTCTTTCTCTTTTTCTTTTTCTCTCTCTCCTTTCTTCTTTCTCTTTCTTTCTCTCTCTCCTTCCTTCCTTCTTTCATTTTCTCTCTCTCTCTCTCTCTCTCTCTCTCTCTCTCTCTTTCTTTCTTTCAACATGGAGTCTCATTCTGTGGTCCAGGCTACAGTGCAGTGGCATGATCTCAGCTTACTGCAACCTCCATCTCCTGGGTTCAAGCAATTCCCTTGCCTCAGCCGCCCGAGTAGCTGGGACTACAGGCATGCGTCACCATGCCCAGCTACGTTTTGTATTTTTAGTAGAGACGGGGTTTCACCATATTGGCCAGGCTGGTCTCAAACTCCTGACCTTGCGATCTGCTCACCTCGGCCTCCCAAAGTGCTGGGATTACAGGCGTGAGCTACTGTGCCCGACCTGTTCTAACTCTTAAAGCAGTTCTAACTATTACAGGGTGGAGGTGATCTAAGCTGGGAGAGGAAAGAGAGAAAGAAGGAGCCTGGTTTTGGCAGCCTCACCGCTGTCTTCTAACTCTGCACCCCCTTCTCTCCACGGGATAGCTCACTGAACTCCCCTCCTGACTTGAGTTTAGGCAGCTGCAACGCTTCTCCTTACACGCCTGGCGGGTCCTGACATCCCTGCATCACGTCTTTGCACAATCTAGCTAAACCAAAGGCAGTCTGGCGTTTCTCCTGTTAACACAAACCCTGAAATCACCCTTCACGCTCTCATTTTCCTCACCACTGTGACCCTGAAGCATTCATCAGGCAAATGGCCTTGTGGCCACCACTCTGATGCATGGTACCCCTCATTTCTCTGTCATTTCATGTAAGAAACTGTGCTGGCTGGGCACGGTGGCTCATGCCTGTAATCCCAGCACTTTAGGAGGCCAAGGTGGGCGGATCACGAGGTCAAGAGATTAAGACCATCCTGGCCAACATGGTGAAACCCCATCTCTACTAAAAATACAAAAATTAGCTAGGTGTGGTGACGCATGCCTATAGTCCTAGATACTCAGGATGCTGAGGCAGGAGACTTGCTTAAACCCCGGAGGTGGAGGTTGCAGTGAGCCGAGATCGTGCCACTGCACTCCAGCCTGGCAATAGAGTGAGACTCTGTCTCAAAAAAAAAAAAAAGAAAAGGAAAAGAAATTGTGCTTATGGGCTGAGCACAGTGGCTCACGCCTGTAATTCTAGCACTTTGGGAAGCCAAGGCTGGTGGATCACCTGAGGTCAGGAGTTCAAGACCAGCCTGACCAACATAGTGAAACCCCGTCTCTACTAAAAATATGAAAAATTAGCTGGGCGTGGTGATGGGCGCCTGTAATTCCAACTACTCAGGAGGCTGAGGCAGGAGAATCGGTTGAACCCGGGAGGCAGAGGTTGCAGTGAGCCATTGTACTATAGCCTGGGCAACAAGAGCAAAACTCCATCTCAAAAAAAAAAAAAAAAAAGAGGAAATCGTGCTTATGATTCACCAACTCCCTGCTACGTACTGTGTGCTTATATGCTATTTCTTTAGATTAAGTTAACTATGATGCTTCTCAGAGGCGGATGTTTTCATAGTCTGGAAACCGAGGTGAGGTCGCCGGCCAAAGTGTGCGGTGGACAGGGTCTGGGCTGTTTCTCGTTTGGGCCGCTCCTCAGAGGGGCCCAACCCTGCAGCTGTGCTCTGGGCATTGGCCTTTTTGGCCACCCTCAGTAACATCACCACTGATGTGGTTTGGCTGTGTCCACACCCAAGTCTCATCTTGAATTATAGCTCCCATAATTCCCTCCCGTTGTGGGAGGACCCGGGGGGAGATAGTTGAATTGTGCGGGTGGTTTCCCCCATACTGTTCTTGTGGTAGCGAATAAGAGATCTGATGGTTTCATAGGGGAACTCTTTTCGCTTGATTCTTATTTCTTCCTTGCCTGCTGCTGCCATGTTAAGAGGTGACTTTCGCCTTCTGCCATGATTGCAAGGCTTCCCCAGCCTTGTGGAACTGTGAGTCCATTAAACCTCTTCTTCTTTATAAATTACCCAGTCTTGGGTATGTCTTTACTAGCAGTGTGAAGACGGACTAATACAATGGCCAAGGCTCAGTCCCCATCCCCGTCCCCGTCAGGCCTCCTGCAGCCATTTGTCATGGTCCCATCTGGGCTGCCCTCTGTCAGCAGCTCTGGTATGGGGTGCTCTCTCGCCGGCAGCCAGGGCGATGTTCCTTTCAGCACCCCATGCCGTTCACCAAGAATATCCTCAGCACTTCTAAAATCTGTTATTTCAAGGTATTTTCAAACTTGCATAAAGGTTGCAAGAATGGCAGAGATGCCCCATATACCTTTCCCCTGATCACGCGTTTTGAAGCCTTCTCCCACATTTCACTTGCCATTTCTGTTCTTAGTTTTGAATTTCTGATTCTAGCTGTTTCTTTTTATATATCTCCAAGTGCCTGTGTTAAGATATTTAATTAGTCTGAAGGGCTGAATTACAGCTTTCTTCTGCTGCGTGGTTGATTTTGGGGCAAGGGGTAGGGTGGGGTGGGAGAGATCTGAAGTGGTTTGTTTCAGATTTTCTATTTTCTTCTTAAAGTCATTTTGTATAGAGTTGCTCCTGACCACTCCTGGCCACTCCTTTATCACTCATTCATTCAGCAAATGTTGACTGGGGAGAATGTTGAGTCTCCTGGACCCAGAAGCCAGAAGCACTGCCACCCCGGCTCCTCTCATGTCTTCCTCTCCTCTGCTGCGCCGTCTCCATGGTCCCCATCAGGAGCAACATGGCAGCCTCTGCCCATGAGCACCTGCACGTGGGGGCTGGGGCCACTCCAGGGCAGCCCATGGGGGGACTGCATATGAGGCTCATGAATCTCATGTTTTCCTAAATTCTCCAAAATCAACAACAGGTGCCTGCCAGAAGGACGTTACCTGAATGAATAGACTATTGTTGGTGAGCAAATACAGAAACGTGTTTTCTGTGTTATTCGAATGGCATGACGCAGAGTCCTAAGTACAGAGGTCAAAGTGCTCCAGAGGGGCTGTGTGGTGTGGGCTGAGCCTCCTCGCCTGCCTTCCGTGAGCTGTGCTGAGCACGGGGAGTGGCCTCCCACCCTCCCGTAGGGCCGTGTTCTCTCCCTGGCTGGTTATCCCGGGCTCTGGCCTTCTGGGCAGGGCTAGCCTCGGCCCTCACCCCTGGGTGACTCTGTTGCCGGCTTTGGCCCTCACTACCACCACACACACCTCGACCATCACACCCCAGAGGGCAGTGACCTCACCCTTTTCTACTTCAACATGGCCTCGCTCAAGTGGCCGGACAGTAAGAGGCTCCCAGGGTAACACACCAGAGACAGGTGCAAAGGTGTCCTCACTGGAACTCTGCTTCCTGTGAAAGCTGGCCCTGAGCTCACTTTTACATTTTGATATTTGCCTGTCTGTCTCCTCCATGGTTTTGGTTATTCTGGTTATTTTGGAGACGTTCTTGGTGAACAAAGTGGGGAAAGTTGGCCCTCCAGTTGGGAAACCTCAAGTGTGTCTTCGCATGTGGCCTTAATTAATTAACGAATTAAATGATCGTTAATTTAGTTATGGAAGTTGCATCTCTGACAGCATTTTGGTCATAAAGAAGTCATTTCCTTAGGTTCCTGCTACTGGCCACTTTGCTGGGAATGCTGACTAAATATGTCTTGGATGCTTGCGAGTTGGTTCAGTTCATGAAGATGAGGACATTGCATAACTGTCCTACCTAAATTTTGCAAATGTCTAAGAAGTTATCTCTGTCAACATTGCCAATGAACATATGACTCTAAGATTGAGTAAGGAAGTGTTCTCAGACCGGGCTGAAGAACAGCCTTGTGTATCTGTGTTTTTTAAACCATTTATGGTCCCCTTCACATGGTCACTCACTACATGAATACAGTTAACCCTAAGGTTGAACAGAGTCCTGGAATCTGTACAAATACAACGGTCTAATTCACCTGCACCACACCCAGACCAGTTGATGTTTAACAAAGTCACCAAGGCAATTCAGTGGGTAAAGGAAAGACTTTTCAACTAGTACTGGAAAAATGGAATAAACAAATGGGAATATTTAATTAATTAATTAATTAATTTGTTTGTTTATTTTGAGACAGGGTCTCACTCTGTCACCCAGGCTGGAGAATAATAGCGAATCATGGCTCACTGCAGCCTTGACCTCCGTGGACTCAGGTGGTCAATCTTCCCACCTCAGCCTCTTCCCACCTCAGCCTCCTGAGTAGCTGGGACCACAGGCACACATCACCACACCCAGCTAATTTTCATATTTTTTGTAGAGACAGGGGTTCACCATGTTGCCCAGGCTGGTCTCAAACTCCTGGGCTCAAGTGATCTGCCTGCCTCAGACTTCTACAGAGCTGGGATTCCAGATGTTAACCACTGCACCCAGCCAACAAATGAAAATCATTCAACCTCAACTCCTACTTCATTACGTGCACAAAAATTATTTTGAGATGGATTATAGACCTAACTCCAAACCTTAAACTATAAAGCTTCTAAGAGAAAACATAGAAGAATATCTTTATATCCTTTGGAGTAAGCAAACATTTCTTAGAGAAGAGACAAAAATTTCATAAAAGAAAAAAATGAATGACTCGGACATAATCAAAACACAGTCTGGGAGAAATATTTGTAAAATATTTTCTGTCAACAAAGTGAAAATGGTATCTCATGGCAGTTTTGATGTGTATTTCCCTGACTCCTGGAGATGTTACATATTCTTTTATATTGACTTAAATTTTTTTTTTCTATGAAATGCCTGTTCATGCCCTTTGACTATTTTTCTGTTTGTTTTTCTTTTTTTTTTTTTTTTTTTTTTTTTTTGAGACAGAGTCTTGCTCTGTTGCCAGGCGCCAGGCTGGAGTGCAGTGGTGCGATCTCGGCTCACTGCAGCCTCTGCCTCCCAGGTTCAAGCAATTCTCCTGCCTCAGCCTCCTGAGTAGCTGGGACTACAGGCGTGCACCACCACACCCAGCTAATTTTTGTATTTTTTAGAAGAGACAGGGTTTCACCATGTTGACCAAGATAGTTTCTATCTCTTGACCTCATGATCCACCCGCCTCAGCCTCCCAAAATGCTGGGATTACAGACGTGAGCCACTGTGCCCGGCCTGGTTTGTCCTTCTTAAAAAATCAATGTTTAGGTATTTGTGTATATTAAGTAATATGAAACCTATGCCTACATGTATACTACAAATATTTTTCTAAGTATAATATTTGTCTTTTGATTGTATCTGTTATGTTTTCCAAACTTTTAATTTCATAGGATCAAATATGTTCATTTTTCCTGTGTAGCTTTTGTGGGGTTTTTTGGTTGGTTGTTTTTTGAGATGAAGTCTCTGTCTGTCACCCAGGCTGGAGTACAGTGGTGTGATCTTGGCTCACTGTACCCTCCACTTCCCTGGTTCAAGAGATTATCTTGCCTCAGCCTCCCAATTAGCTGGGATCATAGGCACCCGCCACCATACTCAGCTAATTTTTTTATGTTTAGTAGAGATAGAGTTTCACCATATTGGCTCAGGCTGGTCTTGAACTCTTGATCTCAGGTGATCTGCCTGCCTCAGCCTCGCAAAGTGTTTGAATTACAGGCGTGAGCCACCACACCTGGCCTAGTTTTGTGTCTTATTTAAGGAGATTGTCTTTATGCCAATATTAATAAATAATTGTCTAACGTTTTCTTTAATTTTAAATTTTCTTTTTTTAACCTTTAGATTTTTAATTTATCTAAAGTTTATTTTTGGATGGAAGGGATTTAAGTTTATTTTGCTCCAGGAAGGTAATTGATAATGCCAACACAATCATTAATTAAATCATCCTTTTCCCATTCAATCAAGATACCACTTTATCATGTATTAAATTTCCATACATTTTTGAAATTACTTCTTTTCCTGTGCCAAGAATACTCTTTTCATTACAGTAGCTTCTAAAGGAGCTATTAATAGCTGGTGAGTCAAACTTCCCTTGCTATTCGTCAATTTCTAAATGTTCTTAGCTATTCTAAGACATTTATTCTTTCTGATAAGCATTAAACATATTTTGTCCTGTTTAAAAAGCACAGTCAGGGAGCAAGGGTCCAAGCCCACTGTGCTCACAGGGGCCTTTGGAGGAACAAGAGTAAATTCATGAGAGGTGCCTCTTGCCTCCAGGGCACTCCCAGTGCCTGGAGCGCAGGAGGCTGGGTAAGTATTTGTAGAATGAATGCACAGTTGACTGCTGCATCCACCCCACGACTTTAACACACACCATCAGCCTCAGAAGCATGACTTCTGGACATATCTGATCCCTGTGGACACTGTCAATGGCCTTGAAAGCAGGAATGTTTGTCTCCAGTAAATAGAGAACTGGCGTCAGAGGGACAGGCTCCTCCAATGTGTCAGATGGTTTCCCAAAGGCTCCTTTGTGGGGAAATATTTAGAGAGCTCTAATTTGGATGTCCTGTGTCCTCCTATATACCAGGAATCCTCCCCAGCAGAAGAAATTCTGACCCTCATGCTCAGGGGAAAAGTCCACTGCAAGACCTCCCGTTTCCAGCTGCCCAGCAGCCCAGAGAGCCTCCCTGCACAGAAGGGCTCAGGGCACAGTCCTCTTTCCCGTCACTGCTGCAATGCATTGAGGAGGACCCCGAGGCGGTCCTCCTCGTGTCTGAACTGCCTTGGGCTTTGGGGCGCTCTCACTGGAGCTCCCCTCCTGGAACCCACTTCCTCCAAGAGAAACCTGGAGAATGAAGACAGGGTCTAAGGTGCATGAGTCCGGGGGGCCCCTTGCTACCTCAAACTGAGAAGTAAAATCTCAAACTGAATATGTGACCAGCTTAATTATGTTTATCACCTGCATAAATGTCTCTTGAAAGAACTCCTATGTCTCTGCAGGCTGTGAGGTGTTCTTGCCTGTCTGGAACAAGAAAAGAAGATAAAATAAACATGTAAAATACAGGGAAACATGATTGAAGAACTGGTGCATTTTAACTTTGATGACTTTTTGCAAAGCCAGGTCTGAAAAAAAAAAGTCCTGCTCAGGGTGGGTCGCTTCCAGAGTTCTCTTTCTTCTCTGTCAACCAATAGTTGTTTTTTTCACAACGTGTGTAAAGAGAATTTAAGAAATTCTTCTGTCATTTAAGACTTGATGGCCAGAAGGAATTCCATTATCTCCCTGAAAATGCTTTCTCTTCGTCTGTCAATGACATCATGATTAACCTAATTTCCCAGTTAAGTCATTGCTTCCTTTCTTCCACAGATATTTATTAGGTGCCTTCTGGGTATCAGGCATTGTTCTAAAAATGGCAGCAAAGCCACGGACAAAATAAAATCCCTCCCCTTATGGAGGACATCGACTGGAATGGGAGAGGACAGTACACAAATGGATATGGTGTGGCTGTGTCCCCACCGAAATCTCCACTTGAATGACAGTTCCCATAATCCCATGTGTCATGGGAGGGACCCAGTGGGAGGCAATTGTATCATGGAGGCCATTACTCCCATGCTGTTCTTATGAGGGTGAGTTCTCATGCGATCTGATGGTTCTATAAGGGTTCCCCCACTCTGCTCAGCACTTCTTCCTGCTGCCATATGAAGAAGGACATGTTTGCTTCCCCTTCCACCATGATTGTAAGTTTCCTGAGGCCTCCTCAGCCCTGCAGAACTGTGAGTTGATTAAACCTCTTTTATTTATAAATTGTCCAGTCTCAGATATTTCTTCAAAGCAGTGTGAGAACAGACTAATACACAAATGAATCAGAGAATAAAAATAAAATAAGATATGGAGGTCATGTTTCCAAGCCATGTCTGGGAGCATAGATGGGGACTGTGGATTTTCTTCCCAGGCAGGTATTAGCTGATCCAAGTAACCATTTAGGGGAAAACACTTTGAGAATCAGTTGGAGCCCTTGCCAGAGTGTGGCTGTGGCTGATGGATTATGATGAATCCGCATTTCTTAGATAGGGTTCTGGGTGATGGTGTTCCGAGGGCCTTGTGCAAAGAGAGTGCTTGAAAGCTGCTGCCACAGCTGATGTGGGCAGGAAGCAGGTCTTTGGGCCAGAAGTCTTCCTCTCAGTGGCCCTGGCAGGCCTGTGTTCTCACTCTTCTGGGGCTGCCCTGGGCACCTGCCTTCCAACTGAACTGACAGCAGCCCTGGGGCCTCTGTGATTCCACGTTCAGCCCCAGCCTTGCTGCAGTCTGGGCTATCTCTCTCTTACTCCTTATGATCTCAGCACCACTCCACACTGGAATGGTCAGATGCTAAGATGCCCTTCAGAGCTCAGTCACAAAAAGCTTAATGTCAGTCCGCATCCATGCCCGGCTTCCTTCTGACTCCACAGCTTCACAGTGACAGCAGCAAGGGCCAGTTGGGATCAAAGTGTGGGCAGTGGACAGGCACTGGTAACAGGGACGGGGCTCTCCCTGGAATTGTCCCTTCTCTGGCCCGTCCCTCTGCCTCTTGCTGTTACATTTCCCTGGGCAGAGTTAGGGGGGAGGGTGGCTTTCTGAAAAAGCAGCAATTTACCCTTTTTTTGTACTTTTCAGAATCCCTGGTGGACTCTCCCACTTGAGGGGATTACCTGATTATCTGTGTGGCCACCATGTAGCTCCCAGGTTCTCTGCCCACAGCTTGCTCTACATCAGAAAAAGAAACCGAAACAGCCCCTTCCCTGCCCTCCGGAGCCTCCTCCATCATCGGGGTGGCTCAGAAAATCCAGACGTAAAAGCTTTAAGGCGGAAGGAAAGCACTGCGGTAATAAGGACGAAACTACCCCCGGCAGGTGCTGGCAAGAGTTGGCTTTGGCATCTCGTTCTTCCCATTTGATGACTGCTTCTCAGCCCTCTCCTCCTCCCACCTCCGCACCCACCCTGCTTCTCTCACCTCTCCGTGGTCTTTGCTTTTCTCCCTCCCCCTTCCCCAACACACATCCATGCATGTTCACACGCAAGGGCAAAGGTCCCGCCTTTCAAGACGTTTAACATAGAGAAAAGTTGCCAAAAATAGATGCAGAGTATAAAGAACATGTCTATGTCTGGATTTGCTTGTTCACACTTTGCCCCGTTCATTTTATCATTTGTGTGTGCGTCCTTTCTTGCTCTGCAGCATTTGAAAAGCTGCTTACGTACCTCAAACCTCTGGCCCTAACAGTTTTGTGCATACTTCCTAAGAAAAGGGCTCTTCTCTTATGTAACCGCTGTATAGTTATCAATGTCAGCAGATTGAACATGGACACAATACTTCTGTCTGATCTGCTAGTTTTTTTTTTTTTTCTTTTTTTGAGATGGAGTCTCGCTCTGCTGCCCAGGCTGGAGTGCAGTGGCATGATCTCAGCTTACTGCAACCTCTGCCTCCTGGGTTCAAGCAATTCTCCTGCCTCAGCTTCCTGAGTATCTGGGATTACAGGCGCCAGCCACCACACCTGGCTAATTTTTGTGTATTTTTAGTAGAGACGGCGTTTTGCTATGTTGGCCAGGCTGGTCTTGAACTCCCGACTTCAAGTCAATCCGCCTACAGTGGCCTTCTAAAGTGCTGGGATTACAGGCTTGGGCCACCACACCTCGCCAGATCTGCTGTTTGAATTCATTTCTTGCAGGTTGACCCAATGATGTCCTTCATAGTCTTCCCCGCAGCCTGGGGTCCGGCCCAGGGTCAGGCAGTGCATTCAGTTGTTCTCTTTAGCCTTCTTCAGTCGGAAACATCTCACAGTCTTTCTTTTTTTTGAGATGGAGTCTTGCTCTGTCACCCACACAGGAGTGCAGTGACACGATCTTAGCTCACTGCAACCTCCGCCTCCCAGGTTCAAGCGATTCTCCTGCCTCAGCTTCCCGAGTAGCTGGGACTACAGGCGCATGCCACCATGCGGGGTTTCGCCATGTTGGCGAGGATGGTCTCGATCTCCTGACCTTGTGATCTACCCACTTCAACCTCCCAAAGTACTGGGATTACAGGCATGAGCCACCGTGCCTGGCCTTTTTTTTTTTTTTTTTTTCTAGACAGAGTCTCACTCTGTCACCCAGGCTAGAGTGCAGTGGCACAATCGCAGCTCACTGCAACCTCTGCCTCCCAGGTTCAAGTGATTCTCCTGTCTCAGCCTCCCGAGTAGCTGGGACTTCAGGCGTGTGCCACCATGCCCAGCTAATTTTTGTATTTTTAGTAGAAACAAGGTTTCACCATGTTGGCCAGGCTGGACTTGAACTCCTGACCTCAGGTGATCCACCCGCCTCGGCCTCCCAAAGTGCTGGGATGATAGGTGTGAGCCACCACACCTGGCCCCTACAGCCTTTCTCTTTAAAGAACAGTCCCCTCTTTGGATAATGGATGGCCCTTCACTTGGGGTTTGTTCTGTGTTTCCCCACAAGTAGACAGAGGTTTCGCCTCTTTGGCTGGGACCCTATGAGGGGGTGCTGGCCCAACTCTGGGTGTCCCCTCTGGAGCCCTCAAGGTCCCACCACCCTTCATGGGGGACATCACTGTCCACCACTGCGGTCAAGGTGCTGCCCGATTTCTCCATTGCAGAATCGCTGTTTCTTTTTCCTCCCTGTGGCTGAGGAGCAGCTGGTGAGGCGCTCTCGGATGACGCAGACGCGGTTTCCCATCAGAGCATCCTCCCGGCCACACGTCCTGGGTGAGTCCCGCCCGCGGCACCCTTCACGCTTCCAAGGGTTTCACATCCTGTTCTCTCCCAGGAGTCAAAGGATGAGGTGCCGCCAACCTCCGCAGGACAGTCATGAACTAGGGCTGTCCTTTTGAGGGTGAACTTCCTTAGGATGTTTTCCTGACACTGATACGCTCCTTGATAAACGCTGCAGGGAAGAGCAGGGCTGGCTGGGCTGACTCACCTGGATTATCTAAGCTATGGCGGTGGTTCATGGCGCAGGGCTTTGTGCTAGGATTAAATGCTGTGGGCAGTTTTTCAGGCTTTGCATGCATCGTGTATTTACTAAACTTGGGGGACAAGCTGAGTGATATTATTTCCTTAAAGCTGGTCCTTGGTCCCTGCCGTTAGCCTGCCTGGATAACTAGCTCAGGTGAGAAGTTTGTGGTGCTCTCACTCCGCACTGAGGTTCTGCAGGTGCGGATGGAATCGTTACTCCGAGTGTCTTCCCTGCAGGGCCTCTGACTATTAAAGAGCGTTCCCTACCAGCCACTCGCCTTCTCCCAACTCCTAATGTTTTCACATCCGCTGCCTTGCCTCTTCTGTGGCTGTGTTGACAACGTCATTGAATGCCTTGTTAATGGTGTTTTCATTAACTGCATCAGAGATACGAGAACTTATGTTACCCATCATGATGATTCACCGGGAACGCTTAGGGCTGCCTGGAACAGAATGGCCACCAGTGGGTGTTTGGGCAGACAGAGATGTGTTTTCCTCTATGACAAAGAGGCACACATTTCAGCTGCCCTGACAGAGGCTGTCCTCCTCACAAAAGCCCACCATGGCGGTGCGGTGACCCGGACGGGCCCAGGAGTAGGTCTGCGTTCAGGGTGGGAGGAGGGACGTGATGGAGACCGTGCCAACTGCAGTCTGTCCCTTTTAATGAGGAAACGTGTGCTTGCCCACAGGCTCATCTCGGGGCCTCCCCTGGACCTGGCCTTCCTAGAATCATTAGGGAAGGGCGTGGCGGGGAGCCTGCTGATCTGTAACACCTGCTGACTCATCGGCTTCTTTACCATTCAGCTGCACTGGCCCGTCTCCAACTGCCAGGTGGACGCAGAAGCTAATGGTTGCTCATGGATCCGTAAATAGCTATTCTCTGATACTAGAGAATGAGACACAGGCAGGGTCATCCGCGGCTGACACCTTTCTTCCCCTTCACTAGTCCGCACTTCTGACGTCCTGTCTGTGGCTCGGGGAGAAGACAGGTGAGGGTGTACCATCCCGTAGAAGGAGGCCTGCTAATCCCAGCGGAACCATCCAAGGCACCGTGCTTTAAAAAGCAACGACCCAATTTTGATGTTTCGGAAAGGGAGAAAGCCAAGTTGCCCTTATTTAGCAGTTAGGAGCAGCTGTCACAAAACGGTTTCATGCACATGGCAGGAGAATAAATAGGGTTTGCAAGGTAAGGCGTGGTGGGAAAATGCACACGAGGGGCAGGGGGCAGACCTTCCACATATCCCCCTCTGCCCTGTGGCTCCAGAGAGAAGCTGACGAGAAGCTCCCCCCTCTCCATTTTCTCTCCTGCTCTGTGCGCATCTCATGGGGTCTCCCAGCCAGAGATGGGGAAGAAGGGAGGAGAGGGGGCTATCTGTTCCTAGGCCCTCCCTGTTGGCTCCCGGCGGGCTCCGTGCACACGCTCCACACAGCTTGGTCCTGGCAGATGCTCCCTCCCTTGCCCTGCAGGCCCAGGCCTGTGGTGGCTTCCTGCTCTTCCGGCCCACGGCCCTACACTCTCCCTCCATGGGCTCTTTCTTTTTTTTTCTCTTTTTTCTGATACAGAGTCTTGCTCTGTCACCCAGGCTGGAGTGCAGTGGCGCAATCTCAGCTCACTGCAACCTCCGCCTCCCAGGTTCAAGCAATTCTCCTGCCTCAGCCTCCCAAGTAGTTGGGACTACAGGTGCACAGCACCAAGCCCAGCTAATTTTTGTATTTTTAGTAGAGACCGGGTTTCATTCACCATGTTGGCCAGGCTGGTCTTGAACTTCTGACCTTAGGTGATCAGCTCGCCTTGGCCTTCCAAAGTTCTGGGATTACAGGCGTGAGCCACCATATCTGGGCTGTACAACCTTTCTTATCTAAGCTTTTTTTCCTTTTTTTTTTTTTCTGGGACAGGACCTTGCTCTGTTGCCCAGGCTGGAGTGCAGTGGTATGATCACAGCTTACTGCAGCCTCGACCTCCCTGGCCCAGGCAATCCTCCTGTCTCAGCCTCCTGTATAGCTGGGACCACAGGCGGATGCCACCATGCCCAGCTAACTTTTTTGGTTTACTTTTTGTAGCGATGAGATCTAATTGTGTTGCCTAGGCTGGCCTTAAACTCCTAGACTGTGATTTTCTCACGTTGGCCTCTCAAAGTATTGGGATTACAGGTATGAGCCACTGCACCCAGCCTCAACTTTGGAGGGAAGTTGGAAATTAGACAACCTGATATTCTAGTTTTTGGCAAAATTTAGGTATGTCAGCTTTCTGTGTTGCTGATTAGAGGAGAATTCATATTCTTTGGACTCTAACCACCTTAAAATCTGTTATTATTTAATATATGATTATTATCACGAAATTAAATAATATAAGGAATAATGAATAATTCATCCCTCAGACTATAGACATTATCCCTATGATTGTGATAATATTAACATCTCTCATATATTACATTTTGTTTTAACTTAAGTACCAACGAAACGATATTATCCCTACAATTGTGATAATATTATTAACATCTCTCATATACTACATTCTGTTTTAAATTTAGTACCAAGGAAAGATGCTATGTTTTCCTTCTTGCAGAACAGACACACTCTCCTCTTTTCGGAGAGCCTGCACTATCCTCCTGCGCTTCTGTTTCTGTTGGCTTCCAGTAAACTTGTAGTCAAACCCAATGTATAGCTCAGCCCCAGCCCCAAAGACCGGGAGAGAATGAAACTTATTTTTATTCTTAGGCCACAGTGTGAAGTCCTGACCCCATTACCGATGTTATGCTGAAATGCTCCAATGGAACACAGAACATCACACAATTCCTGGCTTCTGGACTATCAAAGGCAGGAGGAAATCATCAGCCTGGCATTTCGGAGGGTTTTTGAGGCCAGAGGAAGTCTGCTGCTGTCGAAGCCCGACCACATTGCTCCCGGTTGGTTTTTTTTTGAGATGGAATCTTGCTCTGTCACTCAGGCTAGAGTACAGTGGCGCGATCTCAGCTCACTACAATCTGTGCCTCTCAGGTTCAAGCGATTCTCCTGCCTCAGCCTCCAGAGTAGCTGGGATGACAGGTGCCCACCACCATACCCGATTAACTTTTTTTTCTTTTTCAGATGGAGTCTTGCTCCGTCATCCAGGCTAGAGTGCAGTGGCACGATCTCGGCTCACTGCAACCTCCACCTCTCAGGTTCAAGCGATTCTCCTGCCTCAGCCCCCCTCACCGCCCCCTGCCCCCCGCCACCGAGTAGCTGGGATGACAGGTGCCCACCACCACACCTGGCTAATGTTTGTATTTTTAGTAGAGACAGGGTATTTCACCATGTTGGCCTGGATGGTCTTGAAATCCCGACCTCAGTGATCCACCCACCTCGGCCTCCCAAAGTGCTGGGATTACCGGCTTGAGCCACTGCGCCTGGCCAGGTTCTTTTGTGCCCATTTTACAGAAGGAAAGGCCGAGTACAAGGAAGGATAACACGTTACTTACACTTTCACAGCTGGTGAATGGCAGAGAGGGAAGGGTTGGGTTTTAAACCAGACCTGCTGGGGTAACTTTTCCTATGTTACAGAATCGCTTGAGACATCCTAGTGTATATTTAGAACACCCAAAAGATTTAGAAATGGAAAAAAAATGGTTTTAGGACAGCTTAGTTCTCCCTCCTCATTTGGTGGTTGAGGCCCTGAGACCCGAGTGGTGAAGGCTGCCATCCAAGGTCACCGGCAGGAGTTGGAGAGCCCGTTCTCATGGGTGTCACTGTTAGAAAGATTCACACACACACACACACACACACACACACGGGAGAGCAAGGGTCTGCCTTGAAACCTTGCTGTTGACTTCCCAGGCTGGGTTGAGCACTGAATGGTGATTTCAGAATTTCCTTTTGCTCAGTTCCATTGCGGAGATATAAGTGAAGTCATTCCATGGTCAGGTACCTTACTTTAATAAATCATCCTGCGACAGTGACTCAGGTGGTCTTCCACTTCCCCTCACTGCATCTCAGCTAGTAAAGGTCCCCTAGGCTTTTAAAGGGTCCTGGGACTGGGATTCGGGTTCCTAAGTCCTCACCCGTCACACCACGAGGGTGACAGACTTCTCTATTCAGAGTCCACACTGAGAAAGGGACTTTCCTTTACTCTGTCCAAATAGGGGGGATCTGGGGAGTCCAGAGGATGAGGCCTCCTATATGGCCCATTCTTAGTTATGTAGGCAGTGTTCTGAAATGTGTGTATCTTAGCTCATTCCTGCTGCTGTAACAAAAATATCTGACACCAGGTCATTTATAAACAACAGAAATGTATTTCTCACCATTCTGGAGTCTGGGAAGTCTAAGGTCCAGGCTCCAGTGGGTTTCGTGTCTGGTGAGGAACTGGCCTCTGCTTCAAAGGTGGCGCCATGTTGCCGGGTCCTCACGTGGCAGAAGGGCAAACGGCTCCCTCACACCTCTGTTACAAGGACACTCATCTCACTTGTTAGCACTCAGCCCCATGACCTCATCACTGGAAAAGGCCTCTCTCGTTTAAACCATCACCTTGGGGATTCCATTCCAGCTTGGGACTTTGGGGGGACATCAACATTTAGACTGCAGCAACATGGAAAATGGCTTGAGACAAACACCATGTAACTGGATTCAGTAACTGTCTGCTGCACACCTACGCTTTGTAGGAAGTCATGATGAAGGGTTCAGAGCTAGCAAGACAGCACTCTGCACGAGGGAGCAAATCATTCAGAGAAAGGGCTGGACCGTCCTTCCCAGACACCCCTGGAAAGACTTCTCTGGGGGCATCATGAGGGTGTTGGAACACCAAGGTGGGGGGCCAGAGCTGGTGGCCGTGGACCGAGGAAGCTTCACAACTCGTTCTCATTCCACATAAGTCTTGGGAGATGCGGTAAAATTTCAATTTGAGGAGTTCAGGGAGAGTGCGAAGTGGCATTTAAGATGAATCTTGGAGGAGAGGAGGAATTATCTTTGAAAGGGGCAAATGTCCCACTAGAGGAAATTTAAAAATCGTTTTTATGAAAAAAAAAAAAAAAAAAAGATAATTTTCTGTCCCTCATTCTTTTTATTGAGGCCGTGCTTGGTATTTGGTTTTCTGTGCTTGTTCGTAGTGAGGAATGGCAGCTTGGCTCCCGGCCGCCATGGATGATTGAGTCATTGCCTTAGCTCCAAAACGAAGTTATTGGCTAAACTATATCGAGGTGAGAGCTTGAGGTAAGGGCCCCAAAGCTGTTGCTCTTCCCCTGCCTGGACATCCGTTTGCTCCTCTCATGCCCAGCTTACTTCCTCTTCCCCGCATGGATAGGGAGGAAGGGATTTTTAAAGACTCATTTCATCTCAGAATCGATTTGGAACAGGTTATGGTGAAGACTGGTGACAAATCTCTGCGGCCGTGTATGTCTGTCTGTCCACTTTAAACTCTTATTTGACAGAAACAATACAGCCTTGGACGGAGGACATAGCACGATGTTCCCAGATGTCTGGATAACCGTCACCCAAAAGCGCGTTTAGCGTATTTCTTCACTGTGGTGTATTTCCTCCCCTCTCATTTTCAGATGCGTTTCTTCACCCTGTGCCTACTCGCCTGTTTAACTTTCTCACCAAACAGGAGATTGATTAGGCCAAATATCTAACATGAGGGCGTCCTCGTGAAGTGTTTCCCGCCATGATCTCCCAGACCAGTAACTGAATCCAGTGATTTCACTTATTTTGTGTAATTTATTCTGAAAACTTAGTCAAGAAAAATAAATGTTACAGTTTTTAATATAGATAAGGAGAATTTATCACAGTATAAATCGGCAGCCAGGTTTTAAAATTATGTTAAAATAGACGTAACATAAAATTGTTCATTTTTACCATTTTAAGTGCACAGTTCTGTGGCATTAAGTACATTCACGTTGTGATGCAGCCGTCACCACCATCCACCTGCAGAACTCTTCATATTCCAAACTGAAACTCCATACCCATTCAGCACTAACGCCCCTTCCCCTTCCCCCTCTCCCTGGCCTCTGGTAATCGCTAATCTACCTTCTGTCTCTGTGAATTTGACTACTCTAGGTGGTCAATTTATATCTCATATAAATAGAATTCCACAATATTGGATCTCTTATGTCTGGCTCATTTCGATTGGCATAATGTCTTCATGTTGTAAGCAGCCAGGTTTTAAAGTTTTTCCTTGTGGGCTAGGTGCAGTGGCTCATGCCTATAATCCCAGCACTTTGGGAAGCTGAGACAGGCGGATCACTTAAGGTCAGCCTGCTTTTTTTGTTTTTGTTTTCGGCTCAAACCAGCAGTCCCCAACCCTTTTGGCACCAGGGACCAGTTTTGTGGAAGAAAATTTCTTCCACGGACAGGGGCAGAGATGGGGGATGGTTTCAAGATGATTCATGTGCATGACATGTATTGTGCACTTTATTTCTATTACTATAACTTTGTAATATATAATGAAATAATGACACCACTCACCATCATGTAGAATCAGCGGGAGCTCTGAGTTTGTTTTCCTGCAACTCGACAGACCCATCTGGGGCGATGGGAGACTGTGACAGATCATCAGTCATTAGATTCTCATGACTAGCTTGCCACCTGGATCCCTCGCATGCACAGTTCACAATAGGGTTTGTGTTCCTCTGAGAATCTAATGCCAGCTGCTGATATGACAGGAGGCGGAGCTCGGGCGGGAACGCACGTGATGGGGAGTGGCTGTAAATACACATGAAGATCCGTTTGCCCACTTCCTGCCGTGTGGCCCAGACAGGGCACCATGTGTGGCCCCAGGGGTTGAGGACCCTGGCTTAAACAACAGAAATGAACTGTCTCACAGTTCTGGAGGCCAGAGTCTGAGATCCAGGTGTCTGCAGGGTCGATGCCTTCTGAGGCTGTGAGGGGGACCCCCTTCCAGGCTCTCCTCTGGCCTTTAGTGCTTTTCTTTTCTTTTTCTTTCTTCTTCTTCTTTTTTTTTTTTTTTTTTAACAGATTAAAGCTCAATTGCACAGGCTGGGGTGCGGTGGTGTAGTCTTGGCTCACTGCAATTTCTGCCTCCTGGGTTCAAGCAATTCTTGTGCCTCAGCCTCCCGAGTAGCTGGGACGACAGGCGTGTGCCACCATGCCCAGATAATTTTTGTGTTTTAGTAGAGACGGAGTTTCACCATGTTGGCCTGGCTATTTTGGGGGGTAGGGGACAAGGGACTACATTTTGAGAATTTTTCTAGAATTTCCAATTATTGGCATAAAATGGTGTATACAGATCTCCCCGAAATTTTAACTTCCTATTTGCCATTATATCTACATTCTCATTTCCAATATATGTTTGTGGTTTTCCTTCTTTTCTTGATTTATCTTGCCAGACATTTGCGTGTTTTGATGAACTTTTCAGTCAGCACTGTGCTTTGTATTCGGCTGCAGACTGAGTTTTCCTGGGGGGTCTTTGGGGTTGGGAGGAAGGATCTTTTTCCTTTTTTTTTTTTTTGAGACGGAGTCTCACTCTGTCACCCAGGCTGGAGTGCAGTGGTTTGATCTCCACTCATGGCAACCTCCGCCTCCCAGGTTCAAGCGATTATCCCGTCTCGGCCTCCCAAGTAGCTGAGATGACAGGCGTGCACCACCACACCTGGCTGATTTTTTTTTTTTTAATTGGCAGAGATGGGATTTTACCATGTTGGTCAGGCTGGTCTTGAACTCCTGACCTCAAATGATCTGCCCGCTTCAACCTCCCAAAGTGCTGGGATTACAGGTGTGAGCCACCGCGCCCGGCCTGATCATTTATCTTTGCTTGTTTCTTACCCTTTCTTCTGTTTCTGTTCTGCAGTGCATGGTGGCTCGTCTGTGTGAGTTGAGCGCTCAGTTGTTCACTGTTTATCTCTTATTTTGAAGCAGGTGTGAATTTTCTGTTTTCAACGAGCTATGTGCAAGCATGAACTCCTATTTTTATAACTGCTCAGACATTCCTATGACAGGGCCTCATTTCTGCTTGGCAACAAGAAACCTGTATTTAGTTTCATTTAATCCAGTAAACAGTCCTGTCAGGTATTTTTCTCTAGCAGGATCTGGGTGAAAGCTTCATCTCTGATGGGGAAACATTCCAGTGTTAGTGTCACGGCCTTGGGCTGGTGCAAACCTTTTTGGGAGCCCAGGTGGCTCCCTGAGGGGAGGAGAATTAGGCGCTCCGTCCCCTTCCTTTTTCAGGGACCCGCCTTGCGTACTAGCCTCCTAGGCCTGCTATAATAGAGGACCACAAACCTGGTGGCATCAAACAACGCCACATTTATTTTCTCGCGGTTCTGGAGGCCAAAAGCGCAATACCAAGATGTCAACAGATACTGACCTGCCCCTCTGAAGGCGCTCAGGGAGAAGCCTCCTTGTCTTTCCCTGCTTCTGGGGCTGCGGGCAGTCCTGGGCGTCCCTTGGCTGGTGGCTGCCTGGCTCCCATCTTTGCCCCTGTTGTCACCTGACCTTCCGTTCACGTGCCTCTGTTTTCTCTCCTTATACAGAACTCAGTTATTGGATTGGGACCCACCCTAACTCACTATGGCCTCAGCTTAACAAAGGACATCTGCAGAGACTCTATTTCTACTGAAAGCCACATTCTGAGGCTTCTCGTGGACATGAGTCTTCGGGGGATGTTGTTCTACCCCATCAGGGAAGGAACTGGGATCTGAAGATGCTGCATTTGAGGTCTCGGGGCTCCCCTTCTGATGAGCAGCCTCAGCCGGGCCCTGGGGCAGGTGTGATGTCTGCGGCTCACCTTCTCCACCCGCTCTCCCTGCCTGCTGCGGAATCTCCATCACAACGACAGGTGCATTGGAGGCCGGGGTGCATGCCTAGGGGCCCTGCACACTCTGAACATCACTGGGAACACGGACACCTGCTTCCAGGAGGAGCTAGAACACCATCAGCCCCTTTTGTGAGTATAATTTTTTGAAGCCCCCAAAGCAATGGTACTGCCCTGGGGAAGACGGAGGCTGTGGTGGGAGTGCTGACCACAATGGGGGATGAACCGAATGGGATGCAGGCACTCAGAGTGAAGAACGACGCAGGTGGCCAGTGGTCAGTGTGCCTGCCACGCCCACATCTGGGCCAGATGTCATTATGGTGCTATTCTGTCTCCACCCAGCCAGGTGATGCACCAAATAGGGCATCTGGGCCATCGTGGGGGTGAACATCCAACAGGCCAGTGGAGAGCCTCCAGTTGGGGGAACACGTGGCCGACACCTGCCTAATGACGCCCCTCCTGGGCTGCAGGTTGAAATCCCTGGGGAGCTTTTGAAGGACTGATGTCTGATTTCTCCAGGGATTCCCAGGCAAGTGAGAACGGGGTGTGGTCTGGCCTGCGGGGTTTTAATGTTGGTCGTCCACTGTGACACTGAGGACAGAGGCTCTCTGTGGGGGAGCCCTTGGGGAACCCAGCTGACCGGGCCCCTGGTGTCCTGTGAGACCTGAATCTGAGAACAGTGGCTTCTCCCAGAGCCTGTGGGCTGCACTCTCCATTCAGGCTGCTGAGCAGGGCTGATCCACTTCCTTCAAACCACTGCTCAATACTTTCAATCTGCTTTCATAGGCTTTTCCATAGGAAGAGGATGTCCATTTACTGAAGCCAGGGCTGGCCCGGCTGGAGGTGTGTCAGGTGCGCCAGAGGGGTTGCTGTGACCTTTCCTGGGTCCCCCTCTGCTCCATGCAGCCGCCTCAGGCAGGCACACAGAGGGGATGGCCGGGGCCGCCAGAGCCCCCGTGGCTGGCCATGAAGAACCTCTGGGTGCTGGAATCTATGCACCTGTTCCTGTATAGTGCTCAGCCCCTGGAGGACTTGCAGGTGGAGTGGGCGAGGACCAGTTCCTGGGGAGGAGAAAGCCTGGCCCTGGGGTGATAGATGGCAGTGTCACCCCATCCAGTCACTGGTGAGTTGTGAACACTGGGCAGGTGGCCCCTGCAGCCTCTGTTCCGCATTTGTGAAATGAAGGGGGCAGAGGGTGGTGTGCAGGGTCCCGGCATATCATTCAGCACAGAGGGGCATTGGCCATAATCACAAGGAAGAAAACCCTTCTAAAGTTCCTTACCTGCCAGCTGGGCACAGCGGCCAACACCTGTATACCAGCATTTTGGGAGGCTGAGGCAGAAGGATCACCTGAGGTCAGGAGTTTGAGACCAGCCTGGACAACATGGAGAAACCTCATCTCTGCTAAAAATACAAAAATTAGCCAGGCATGGTGGCGCACTCCTGTAATCCCAACTACTCAGGAGGCTGAGTCAGGAGAATCGCTTGAACTCAGGAGGCAGAGGTTGCGGTGAGCCGAGATTGCACCACTGCACTCCAGCCTGTGTGATGAGAGTGAGACTCCATCTCAAAAGAAAAAAAAAAAAAGAGTTCCTTACTGGCTGTGCCCAGCCCCAGGGTGTTCACCAGGTTGGCAATTATCTAACCACCCCCAATAACCCAGAGTCAGCAACATCTGTTGCTTCCATCCCAGTGCTGTGGGACTAAGGTGCAGGCAGGTTCGGTGACTTGCACAGGTCACCTGGGTGGTGGGCAGGAGAGCAGGAGCCGCAGCCACCAGGCTCACCGCCTCCTGGGCCCACTCGTGCCTAGAACCATGCTCCTGTGTTCACTATTGACCAAGGTGCCCCTTCCACATCCACTCACACCTGGGGTCCCCCGAGGGTCCCACTCCTCTGAGGGTCCCTCTGCAGCGTCCGCTCACAACCAGATGCCTAATGGCTTGGTTCTTCCAAATGACCGATTGTTCTGCTTTCTTCTGCAGACTTGATGGATGTTATCAGAACAAACCTGAGCCCCTGTTTTTCAGATCTGGGGATGAATTCCTTAGCACAGATGGAACTGTGAACTTCCAGGATCAACTGCCAGGAAAGCAATACCTCAGGTAATGCTGCTGCCTGCCTGATGGTGACTAGGGGACAGCCAGTTCCCCATGGTCATATCCGCCTGATGATTATACTGGGGAGGAATCTGGCCAAAACAGCAAGTCTTAGGTTTGTTTGGAAATGATCAGGCCAAGCAAAGCCGGAGACAGGAAATTGTATTTCCAGATCTTGATTCAGATTCTTTTCTTTATGATTCATAAAATTAAACAGACAGGCTGGGCGTGGTGGCTCACGCCGATAATCCCAGCATTTTGGTAGGCCTAGGCAGGTGGATCAAGAGGTCAGGAGTTCAAGACCAGCCTCGCCAAGATGGTGAAACCCTGTCTCTACTACAAATACAAAAAAAAATTAGCCAGGCATGGTGGCCCATGCCTGTAATCCCAGCTATTCAGGAGGCTGAGGCAGAGAATTACTTGAACCCGGGAGGCAGAGGTTGCAGTGAGCCGAGATTGCACCACTGCACTCCAGCCTGGGCGACAGAGCAAGACTCTGTCTCAAAAAAAAAAAAAAAAAAAAATTAAATAGACAAAAATTCACATTTGAATTCTAAAAATTCTTACTATTCCTTTTTATTTTTATTTTTTATTTTGAGACAGCCTTGCTCTGTTGCCCAGGCGGGAGTTCAGTGGCATGATCCTGGCTCACTGCAGCCTCAAACTCACAGGCTTAGGTGATCCTCCCACCTCAGCCTCCTAAGTAGCTGGGACTACAGGCATGTGCTACCACACCAGGCTAATTTTTTGAAATAAACCTTTAGTAGAAATGAGGTCTTGCTATGTTGCCCAGGCTTGAACAATACACCACCTCAGTCTCCCAAAGTGCTGGGATTATAGGCATGAGCCATTGCCTCCAGCCTCAGAAATTCTTACTATTCTTCAAAAGCTCTCATTGTATAGTATTTTCTTACCTTTTCCCTCTTTATTCAAAATATTCTAGAATATTCCAAATCTCTGCCCATGGAACTGCCTTGTGTTTTTTATTTATTTGTTTTTGTTTTTGAGATGGAGTCTTGTTCTGTCGCCCAGGCTGGAGTCCAGTGATGCAATGTTGGCTCACTGTAACCTCCACCTCCCTGGTTTAAGCAATTCCCCTGCCTCAGCCTCCCAAGTAGCTGAGATTACAGGTGCACACCATCATGCCCAGCTAATTTTTTGTATTTTTAGTAGAGGCGGAGTTTCACCATGTTGGCCAGACTGATCTCGGAACTCCTGACCTCCAGCAATCTGAGAGATTACAGGCGTGAGCCACCATGCCCCAGCACCTTGTGTCTTTTTAAAAGAGGAGGCTGTGGTGTCCTTATCATCTGGGTGATAAGGACATTCAGACTCTCTGCTCAGACACCTGGGACTCTCTGCCCCAGTCCTTCGCATTCTGATGGGGTCAGCTTCCTGGGGCTCCTGGAACAAATGTCCTCGCATTGGGCAGCTGAAAGCAACAGCACCTGATTCTCTCACGTCCTGGAGATCAGAAGTCCAAGATGGAGATGTCACAGGGCTACCCTCTCTCTGAAGGCTCCCAGGGAGGGTCCTACCTGCCTCTTCCAGCCTCTGGTGGCCCCAGGTGATCCCTGGCATGTGGCAGCGTCACTCCAGTCTCTGCTCCATCCCACATGAACTTCTTCTCTGTGTCCGCATCTCAAGTCTCTTTCTGCCTTTCTCTGATAAGGACACCAGTACTTGGATATAGGGTGTGGCCTAAATCTCACATAATCTTATCTCAAAGTCCTTCGTTACATCTGCAAGGATCTTTTTCCAAGGATTCACAGGTACCAGGGGTTAGGACTTGGACATAACTTTTTTTTTTTTTAAATAACTTTATTGACGTAATTTACATACCATGTAATTCATCCATTTAAAGTGTGCAATTCAATGGGTTTGAGTATATCACGAATTTCTTAAAATTGTTGGTAAATACATGTAACATAAAATCTGCCATTTTAACATATTTTAAGTGTATAGACATGACTTTTGGGGGCACAGCCCACTGCAGGGATGGTTGGCTCATGCAGGGAGCAGCCCAGCCTTGGGCTTTTCTGGCCACAGCCTCAGAGCTCATGCCTGGAGTTCCCTCCACCCAGGCCAAACCCCTGTCCCTGGGCTACTGTTCTGCCAGGGGGTTCCCGGAAAGGTCGGCACCCCCATTCCAGTGAAGGAGCCCCCTGCTTCTCTGCATGGCCACCGTTCACGTCCTCCGCAGCACCCATCACAGCTCACACCTACCTGCCTCTGTTTGCATACCTGAAGATACTGTTTTCCTCCAAGATACCCCACCAGGTACTCTTCTTGATGTAGGTCTTCCCCGTCTTCTCAGCTCAGCGCATGACAGAGGGCAGTAGTCCTGTGGGATTTTGGAAGGAGGACAGTGAACTTGAAGGCCTGGCTGGTGTGCGGTGGGAGGTGGGAGAAGAGCCTTGGGTAGTGCTGGTTTCTTAATTGAGAGGAAATTCACATAACATAAACTAACCATTGTTAAGTACACAACTCAGTGTCATTTGGTGTATTCACAGTGTTGTGCAGCCACCAGCTCTTTTCCAGTTTCAAAACATTTTTATCACTTCATAAAAATACCCTGTTCTGGCCAGGCAAGGTGGCTCACGCCTGTAATCACGGCACTTTGGGAGATGGAGGTGGGCGGATCACTTCAGATCAGGAGTTCAAGACCAGCCTGGCCAACGTGGTGAAACCCCATCTCTACTAAAAACACAAAAATCAGCAGGGTGTAGTGGCCCATGCCTGTAATCCTAGATACTTGGGAGGCTGACGCAGGAGAATTGCTTGAACCCAGGAGGTGGAGGTTACAGTGAGCTGAGATCAAGCAACTGTTCTCCACCCTGGGTGACAGAGCGAGATTCCATCTCAAAAAAAAAAAAAAATAGTAAAAACATAAAAACACCCTGTTCCCATTAAACTCAGCCAGCGCTCTGGGTCCACAGGTTCCACAACCATAGATTCAGCCAACTGTGGACTGAAAATATTAGGGAAAAAAAAAATAACAATACCACAATGAAAAATAATAGAAATAAAAAACAATACTGTATAACAACTATTTACATAGCATTTACACTGTTTTAGGTATCCTAGGTAACCTTGACATGATTTAAAATACATGGGAGGATGCGCAGGGGTTATATGCAAATACTACTGTATTTTATATCAGGGACTGGAGCAACTGTGGCCTGTGGTAACCTCAGGGGTCTTGGAACCCGTCCCTCATGGATAGCAAGGGATGACTGTAGCCCCTCCCCCTTCCTCCCCTCTCCTATCCCCTGCTAGCCACCAATTCCCTTTCCGTCTCTACAGATTAGCCTTTTCTGGATTTAGCCTCTAAAAGGAACCATTCACTATATGGCTTTTTGTGTCTGACTTCTTTGACTTACATCATGTTTTCAAGGCTTATGAAAATAATGGTTTTCAAGTTTATGTAAATCGTTAACATGTATCAGAACGTCACTCCTTTTTCTGTCTGAGTAATGGCCGTGTTTTGTTTAACTGTGCATCTGTTGACGGGCATTTGGATGGTTCCCACCTTTCAGCTACTGTGAATAATGCTGGACGTTGAGTGCATGTCTCTGTGTGGACGTATGTTTTCATTTCTCTGGGCGCATATTGGGATTTTGTGTTTATCACGCTGTGAAGATTCCAGGACGTCCATGCCTTGGGTACAGGGACATGGAAACTTGCATTGCATTTTTTTTTTTTTTCAGAGCCATCCCCAATGTAGGACGTGACGTTGACTTCCATGAGACAAATACCTACTTGGAAATCAGTGTTTTTCTGTACCTTTTGACAGAGCAGGCATTTCCCAACATTTCCTGGACAAAGACAGAGGTAATTATGTGTCAGATACAGAGCTCAGAGATGGAGGCTCATCCTGTGTGTGACGGGGATGGGGGTTTACCAAGAGAGGACAGCACCCAGCCTGAGCCTGGGAGTTTGGTTGTTGGGTGGCAGAACTCGTCTGAGATGTGCCATTCCGGTGTGTCCTGGATCCAGATTTGGGGTAGGCTGGGGTGGCTTCAGCTGTGGTCACCTGCAGCCTGTTTCCTTGAGTCCCCAGCCCTATCAGCCATGTAAATTTCGTACCAAAAGGCGAGGCACAGTGGAAACATTTGGGAACCCCCAGGATAATGCGTGGAGCCTGGGGCAGCCTGGCGCAGCCTCTCAGGCCTAGACACTCCCACTGGGCACCACATGGAGGTATGTGACACCCACAGTTGTCATTAGGGAGACAGCACTCCAGTTGGGTCTGTGAAGGGCGGATCATGACCTTGGGCTTCTGTGCAATGATGACACACTCCTATGTGTCACCATGTCCTCAAATACATTGATGTTTAGCATAACGTTTTTTGTTTTTTTGTTTTTTTGTTTTTTAGACTGTGTCTCGCTCTGACACCAGGCTGGAGTGCAGTGATGCAATCTCAGCTCACTGCAACCTCTGCCTCCCGGTTCAAGTGATTTTTCTGCCTCAGCCTCCTTGCAAACATTATGCTTAGTGCAAGAAGCCAGGCATAAAAGGCCATGTATTACACAGTTCTGTGTTGGCCAGGCTGGTCTCAAACTCCTGACCTCAGGTGATCTGCCTACCTTGGCCTCCCAAAATGGTGAGATTACAGGCGTAAGCCACCACACCTGGCCAGGATGTTTTAAGGATGAACAATAGTTGTGTGTATGTATAAACAGAACACACTTTGTTTATCCATCCATCTGTTGATGGACACCTGGTTTGCTTCCATCTTTTAGCTACTGTGAATAATGATGCTATGAGCATATGTGTACCAATTTTTGTTTGAGCACCAGTTTTCAGTTATTTTAGGTGTATACCTAGGAGCAGAATGGCTGGGTCATACGATAATTCTGTGTGTAACTTTTTAAGGAACAACCAAACTTTTTCATAGCAGCTGCACCATTTTTCACTCCCACCAGCAATGTATGAGCATTCTAATTTCTCCATATCCTCACCAATTCTTGTTATTTTCAGCTTTCTTTTTTTTTAAATTATAGTTAGCCTAGAGGTTGTAAAGTGGTATCTCTGTGCTGTATGGATTTGCATTTTCTTAATGACTGGCAATGGTCAGCTCTTCTCATGTGCTTAATGACCATTTGTATATCTTCTTTGGAGAAATATGTTAGGTCCTTTGATCATTTTTAAATTGGGTTGTTTGTCTTTGCTATTGACTTGTAAGAACTCTCTTATATTCCAGATGCTAGATCCTCATCAGATAGAGGATTTGCAAATGCTTTTTTCCCACTCTGTGGGTTGCCTTTTCACTGTCTTGATAATGCCCTTTGATGCACAGACATATTTCTCAAGTGATTTTATTCCCACAAAGCTAAAAATTACCATATTTCTCATACCTCACTTTTCTGACAAAATCTTACTGAAAACTTTAACAATATTATTGAAGTTTGGTTTGAGCCTTTCCCCCAATAAAACACAGTCCTCAAGGCTAAGCTGAATTAACAACCAGTCAAAGCTAACGTTTTCGCCTTCTGCTGAACAGTCAGCTCTTTGCCTTCTTTGATGTTGGTACTATCAATTTTAGTCACTTGGTGCATTATCGTGACTTTTAACATTTTTTTTCTTTCTTTTTTTTTTTTTTGAGACAGAGTTTTGATCTTGTTGCCCAGGCTGGAGTGCAATGGCACAATCTTGGCTCACTGCAAACTCTGCCTCCCGGGTTCAAGTGATTCTCCTGCCTCAGTCTCTCACGTAGCTGAGACTACAGGCACATGCCACCATGCCTGGCTAATTCTTTTGTATTTTTAGTAGACACGGGGTTTCACCGTGTTAACCAGGATGGTCTCAATCTCCTGACCTCGAGATCTGCCCGCCTCGGCCTCCCAAAGAACATATTTTTTCTTTATTTTTCGGTTTGTTAATTAAATACTTGAACCTGTGCACACTCTGGCACTGCTAGGGGAAGAGAGGGAGACGTTAAGAGCTCTGCAATGGCACTGCCACCCAAAGGCAGTGTGACTGTGTGTGACCAAATATGTCACTGGCTGTCAGGCAATGAAGTGGTCTAGTGGAGTCACTGGGGTGGGCACGATGGTTCCAAGCAACCAGAGCTGGATGCACACGAGCCTGCACACACTCCTTGGTCCACATAACTTTTTCCTACTGTAAAATTCAAGGCATAGGTAAAATAGTCACTGATACCTTGAGGAAGGGTGAGGTCCCTGTTAGGTTTATGGTGTCTTCAGGGTGGGCTGACTTCATAATGATCAACCTGGACCTCCACTCTCTTCCTGGGCAAAGAGCTGGCCCAGCACCCCAAGGCGGGAGCTCTTTATGGATATTGATCTCTGCTCTGCAGATGAGCTGAGGACCAGACTGGACTCATGAGTTGTGGGGCTGCTGGACTTAAACGGGAAGAGAGCATCTGCTGGGGGCTGCCCGGGGAGCTTGATGAGGGAGTTCTCTGAGTGGGAGACTTGTTACTTGCACACAGAGCCTTCAGTGATTGTGACATTCTGCGCCACGTCACAGCCTCCTGGGGCCTACAGAAAGGAGCTGGAGGTGCCTAGTGCAGGCTGGGAGGCCTTTATTGAGGTGAGATCCCTGGATGCTGGCAGGAAGGAAGGCTGAGCGAGGGTGGGGAAACACTGCCTCCCAGGAATAGAAGACGCCTTGGCAGTCCTGGGTGCAGGAAGGCCGGCCCTGCCTGCGCTGCCCGTCTCCACTCCATGGCTCGGCTTGTTAGAGCAGGAAGTCAGGCAGACATGAGAGGCGCCCACCACCCCAGGAATGTCGGGTGACCGTCAGGTGACGGTCAGGCAGTGGTTAAACTGTCTCTCTGAAATGATAATTGGGTGCAGCCCACGCCAGGGGAAGATAGTCTCCCAGTAACTAAAAAACACCTGAAACCGGTGATAAGCAGCTTCCCAATAAGCCCTAGAGTCAGGCGAGCACACTCTCCTGCGCACTGAGAGGCAAAATGGCGATGTATGGACTTCCGCTGGGGGCGTTCAACGGGTAAAGGCGAATCACCCCTGGAGAGCATGCGCACAACCTCAGCAAACACGCTCTGCCTGCGTTCACCCTCCTGAGTGCCGACCAGCATCGGGGCAACAGCCTGGCCCAAGGGTAGAACCGAGGGAGAAGAGAAAACCCCGCGGCCATGCCAGTGGATAAACCCCACGCCCAGGGATGAGCGGGCACATGGATCTCTCACTCAGCCCTCTTCCAAGTATGCTTTACTTCCTTTCACTCCTGCTCCAAAACTGTTTTTTTTTTAATAGGCAGAGTCTTGCTCTGTTGCCAGGCTGGAGTGCAGTGGTGCGATCTTGGCTCACTGCAACCTCCCCCTCCCAGGTTCCAGCGATTCTTCTGCCTCAGCCTCCCGAGTAGCTGGGAGTACAGGTGCACACCGCCGCGCCCGGTTAATTTTTGTATTTTTAGTAGAGATGGGGTTTCACTATATTGGCCAGGCTGGTCTCAAACTCCTGATCTCATGATCCGCCCGCCTCAGCCTCCCAAAGTGCTGGGATTACAGGCTTGAGCCACCGCATTCAGCCTCCAAAACTTTTTCATCAGCTCTCACTCCTGTTCTGAAACTTGCCTCAATTCTCCCTCTGCCTCAAACCTCCTTCTGCCCTGAATTCTTTCCCCTGAGGAGGCCAGGATGGAGTTGCTGCAGACCTGTGCGGATTTGCTGCTGGTAACATACTCATGGGCAAAGGCTGAAAAACCTCTTCCTGCCCTGGGCAAGGCAGATGGGGGCCAACCAGGCTGGCTTTGCCCACCGTCTCCAATATCATCCAACACGGTCGGCTGGGCTCTGCACCCCTCTCATCTACACGCTCAATTGCCAACAAGATGCTGTAGGCTACAGCGATTTGTGACCCCAGGGACATTGGTGTGGGTGTGTCTGCGAGTTCAGATTGGGGTCAGCTTTGCTGGAGAGTGTGGCTTCTTGCCATGGCACCATAGGAGTGGCGGGTTGGTCCTGTGGCCTCTCACAGCTCTGTAGGGACATGGCGGGCCATGTGGACTGACAGCTGGACCCTTCATAAAGACGTCCTAGAAAATTAGGACGCCATCCTGTTGATATAGCCACTAGGCCTGCTCCCCATCAAGCCTCATGGGTCCTTTTCAGGCCCAAGCCAGGGTTCTGAAATCATCTGCAATCTGAATTTGTATTTCTAGGCCACATTCCCTGCATCATTTCCATCAAGATTTAATTCTGAGATTTTTCTCATTCCGGGCATTCCCTGATGAGGACAGTGAAGGGACGCGATGTCAGGGGAAGAAACTTCTTCTAAGCTGCAAGCCATCTCTGGCGTCCAGAGTTTCTCCTTAGGATTGCAGGACAATATTCCCTGTCCTTTAGGCCTTCTCCAGAAGTATCTTAAAACGGAAAGTAAAATAAGATAGAAGTGGCTGGGCGCACGCCTGTAATCCCAGCACTTTGGGGGGCCAAGGCGGGTGGATCATGAGGTCAGGAGTTCGAGACCAGCTTGACCAACATAGTGAAACCCATCTCAACTAAAGATACAAAAATTAGCTGGGCGTGGTGGCAGGCACCTGTAATCCCAGCTACTCAGGAGGCTGAGGCAGGAGAATCGCTTGAACCCAGGAGGCGGAGATTGCAGTGAGCCGAGATGGAGCCCGAGATCGTGCCACTGCACTCCAACCTGGACGACAGACAACATTCTGTCTCAAAAAATAAAAATAAGGATAAAGATATAAGCAAACAAAACCTGAACTTAACAGCTGACTTGATTTCTGTGCACCGGAAGCTGTTTTGTTCACCTTTTCTAGCCCATTTTCAGGCTGACGTGTAGTCTTAGCATGTGCACCTCAAGATATTTCTCACCCGGTTTTGTAATGTCTTCAAGTTGGGATCAATGCCCTTGAACCTCCAGGCTTGTGCCTGCACAAGCGGCCCCTCCCCGTGTCATCAGAGAAGTCCTGTGAGGGCACCATGCAGGAGAAGGTGAAGCACCATGAGCTACCGTGACATGAAGCTTGTTGCTGGACCCAGAGGACATGACGGAGGCAAAGGGGTCCCAGTGTCATCCATCCCGTGCCCGCTCTGACCCGCTCTGCCCTCCCATTATGTCTGACCCATCACAGAGCCCCCTAGCTGGCAAGAATCGGCAGCATTTGAGGCCTCCGGGTGTCAATGTCGACTCAGACCCTGGATCCAGCAGCTCTCAAACGTCTGCATACTCCCTTTCCCAGTGTATCCTCAGATGCATGTCTGTAGGTTCCTTTAGGGAAAGGTTAAGGGACTCGGCCAGGTGCAATGGCTCATGCCTGTAATCCCTGCACTTTGGGAGGCTGAGGCAGGAGGATTACTTGAGCCCAGGAGTCTAAGACCAGCCTGGGCAACATAGTGAGACCCTGTCCCTATGTTAAAAATAATTAGGGACTCTTTCAAACATACTTGCAGGGTCACTGGGGGGCTCTTTCTTAAGGAGGCCGGGGCTCCTCTTGTACGGAAGGGCTCTGGGTCTATGAAATTGACTGAAGATGCTTTTTCATTTCGGGGACACAGATCTAAACCATATCAAGGGGGCACACTGTCCTCCCTTCTTCAGCAGTGAGAACCTCGGTCGCACGTGACTCAGAATGTGAAACCTGCACTGATCTGTTCTCACGCTACTGGTAAAGACATACCTGAGACTGGGCAATTCATAAAGAAAAAGAGTTTTGATGGACTCACAGTTCCATGAGGCTGGGGAAGCCTGGCAATCATGGCGGAAGGTGAAAGGCACGTCTTACATGGTGGAAGACAAGGGAAGAGAATGGGAGCAAAGCGAAAGGGGAAACCCCTTATAAAATCATCAGATCTTGTGAGACTTACTCACTACTGTGAGGACAGTATGGGGGAGACCACCCCATGATTCACTGATCTCCCACCAGGTCCCTCCCACATATGGGAATTACAGGAGCTACGATTCAAGATGAGATTTTGGTGGGGACACAGCCACACTATATCAGAATCGCAGCCACATCACACAGAAGTCACTGCCAGCAACCTGCATGGCTGACAAGAGCCCCTCCGTGTGGCTGTTCACCTGGCGACAATTCTTCCAGGATACGTTATTTTTCAGCCCGCTTCTCATTTGATTCAACCCCTCCCTGAAATCCAGTCACTGCGCGTTCAAAAGTGCTATCAAGAAAAGAAATCAGGTGAGTCTGCTAATGAGGTTATCTGACTTCCACCAATGGGGATTCCATCTCCAACTTGCTGAGCATGATGCAGAGATCCCAGCAATGGTTTGGTGTAACTTTTCAGAGGCTACTTGCGTAAGCCACCAAATACATAAGTCATGCTTTGTACAGATTCTTGCAACACACGGAAGGACTGCATAAGCACATCAGGCAAACGCGCCTCATGACATTGGGAAATGTACTCACTAAAGGTTATAAAACTCGAAGACCTCTTTTCTGCATGTGACGCAAGATGGGAGTGTTCTCCAGAGTAGGAACAGTTTCCTTTCTCATGACATCCTGCAAGAGGTATTTGCATGTGATTACCTACCAATTGCAGACAGAGCCTGAGAAAGCTGCATGGAGGGTGTGGCTGGCACGTGCAATTCTTTGCCTGATCCAGTGTGGGAAAGGTGCTGGTTACTGAGATCTCTAGGTCCTACGTGCAAATGGAAACCAGATGGATTGAGGGTTTCTCTGTAGTTCTGGGTCCAGCCTTGCTTGAAAATCTTGACAGTCATCAAAACTATCTTAAGGCCGGGCACGGGGCTCATACCTGTAATCCCAGCACTTTGGGAGGCCAAGTTGGGAGGATTGCTTGAGTCCAGGAGTTCAAGACCAGCCTGGGCAACATGGCAAAACTCTGTCTCTACAAATAGTACAAAACATTAGCTGGGCCTAGTGGTGTGCTCCTATAGTCCCAGCTACTGGGGAGGCTGAGGTGGGAGGATCACTTGAGCCCAGGAGGTCAAGGTTGCAGTGCGCTGTGGTCACGCCACTACACTCCAGCCTGGGTAACAGAACGAGACCCTGTCTCAAAAAAGAAAAACCTATCTTAAGCAACGTGGAACTCAAAGCCACCACATTCTAATTCTGTGTGTCTCTGGGACAGCAGGTAATGGCCTGGCGCACCCGTCTGCAAGATTGCGTGATGTTCCATAGCATGGATGCACCATCGCTTGTTCTCCCATTTTATTGTCTCTGTAGCTATTGCCATTGGGATATTTTTTCCCATTTGTGGCAGGTTTTTTTTCCTAATATAAAGGAAGGCTGCCAGGCATGGTGGCAGGCGCCTGTAATCCCAGTTACTCAGGAGGCCAAGGCACGAGTGTTGCTTGAACCTGGGAGGTGGAGGTTGCACTGAGCTGAGATCGTGCCACTGCACTCCAGCCTGGGTAACAGTGTGAGACTCTGACTCAAAAAAATAAAATAAAAAAAAAGAGAGAATCACCAGCGCCTCCCCTAAAATAGAGATTGCCATTCCCTGGTAGGTGATTGGAAGATTAGAAATTGTTGTACGGGGCTGGGTGTGGTGGCTCACACCTGTAATACCAGGTACTTGGGAGGCTGAGGCAGGAGAATCGCTTGAACCCAGGAGGCAGAGGTTGCCATGAGCTGAGATTGCACCACTGCACTCCAGCCTGGGCAACAGAGTGAGACTGTCTCAAAAAAAAAAAAAAAAAGAGAGAGAGAGAGAAATAGTGGCACGGAGAAGGCTCCTGCCCAGTACCCAGCTTGTGGCAGGCACTGGCTCACAAAGCCCAACCACAGATGCATGAGAAGCCACTTTGGGAGTCCCCCATGTTTGTTGTTCAGCTTCCTTTAAAGCCCTTGGTGAGCGATCCAGAGCTGGCCAAAGAACTCAGTTTTGCACTTGAAGAAGAGCGAAAATCCTCATGCCACAGCTGCTGTAGCGGCCTGCCACGTTCGAGGTGTCTCAGGTAAACTCACCACTGCAAAACCCAGAGGTCCCTCCTCCACCCGGGCGGCGACGGAACAGCCACAGGTGTTTCTGCTCCAGTTTCCCCATCATTGCTTCCCTCCCCAGCAAAGTGGTGGGCATTTGGGAGACTCAGAGGAGCCCTCCTCAAAGCACAAAGTCCCCGAGGTGTGAAGCAAATAGATCAATCTGGGTAAAGCCACAGAGCAGAAATTAAAATTCCAGATCTTTCTTTGAGTTTTTCCCTGGATTCCTTGACTCCAAGAAGCATGACCCCCTGCAGCTGGAAGAGTCCACTTTTATGCTGGGAGCCCCAAAATGGGCTAACTTCACCATTCTTTCAGTTCTAGTTTCATCAATACTTGCATTTTTCTGCCCCTGAGAGTGATTCCCATCCAGAAATAGAAACCGGGACTGTCTCTAGGCTCAGTGACAAGATGCAGCTCCGTCTGTGAGGGAATGTTCTGCTCTCCCATCCCGTTATAGCATTGTTTTAGTTTTCAGGAGGTCCCTGGGACACTGAGTTTTCATCATTTTCCACGTCTTCCAATGGAAAGACCCAGCCAGCTTCCTGGGGAGGCTCTTGTTCCCCGTCCCTGGAGTCTCGTTCCTTAGGTTTGGAAAGCTGGAGATTTCCTGTGTCTTGCATGGTTTATGTCAAATATCTGTGCACATTCAAAGCAAATGGACGGCTCTGTTCATTTTAAGGTTCCTTGGCGTAACTTGAATGACCCGACTCTTGGTTCCTGGCGTGGCTGTTGTTTTTGTAAATCGTGTGAGAGGCAGTAGGTTCTCGAGTTAATGAAAAAGGCTGGGTGAAGAGCGTGACCTCAGACACCTTCTACCACATATAGATAATCGAATTGTCACCCTATGTGGACTTGGGTGCTGGAAAAGCACCATGCTGGGGTTTTTTTTGAGACAGAGTCTCGCTCTGTTGCCAGGCGCCTGGCTGGAGTGCAGTGGTATGATTTCGGCTCATTGCAACCTCTGCCTCCTGGGTTCAAGCAATTCTCCTGCCTCAGCCTCCCGAGTAGCTGGGACTACAGGCACGCACCACCACGCCCAGCTAATTTTTATATTTTAGTAGAGACGGGGTTTCACTATGTTGGCCAGGATGGTCTTGATCTCTTGACCTTGTAATCTACCCACCTCAGCCTCCCAAAGTGCTGGGATTAAAGTCGTGAGCCACTGTGCCCAGCCTCATGCTGGTTTTTAAAAAGCTGTTTTCCTGTTCCATCGTGCAATTGATTTCCATGTCAAAAAAATCCTACCGGACATCGACAGCTTTTTCCCAAGCCTTCTGATGGGGCAAACATTTCCCAATGTTTCCTGGGCAAAGATAGAGGTAAAGTGCCAGGTACTGAGGTCGAATGTGAGTTTGAGAAACAAACCCAGGGAAAGCCCATGGAAGGCGGGTGGAGTTTGACAGGCAGTGTCAGGTGGGTCAAAGGGGAAACTTATCTTGGAAACTCTTGCAGGGAGCTTGGAGCTCTGGGTGAGTTGAACTCATTCTGCTCATGTCTAGAGGCGGCCTTCGTAACCCAGCCAGATGTCGGCAGGAAGGCGGGCACAGGTCAGTCGTGGGCTAGAGACTGGTGAGTCCTCAAAGGTTGTTTCACAATTCCAGAGGAATTGTGAGTGTGGTGGCTCACACCTGTAATCCCAGCACTTTGGGAGGCTGAGGCGGGTGGATCACCTGAGGTCAGGAGTTCGAGACCAGTCTAGCCAACATGGTGAAAATCCATCTCTACTAAAAATACAAAAATTAGCTGGGCGTGGTGGCGTGTGCCTGTAATCCCAGCTACTCAGGAGGCTGAGTGGCACCATTGCGCTCAAGACAAGAGCAAAACTCCATCTCAAAAACAAACCAATTGCAGAGGGGAGGACAGCAGGAATAGGGCTCCCATGGTGACAGCACAGGTGCCCACACTGGACGGCTGTTGTGTGCTGCAGAGTCTGGCGTCTCATGGATTGAACTGCAGGATACCAGAGAAGGAGCTTGGAGATAATCTAGCCAACTTATTTCACAGATGAGGACACTGAGGCACAGAGTGATGGGGTCCCTTTCTGGGCACACTGAGCTGGCTTGGATTAGGGCAGGTTTGAGAGCTGAGTTGATGGCCGTGCCTCAGGTCCTGTCCCTGGACTTCCCACAGGGCCATGCTGGAGCTGGCATGTGTTGCGTCTTCTCTCTTCTCTCCACCTTGCCATGTTGGTCTCTTCATTGTTAATGTCTTAAGGGGAAGAGAAAAGCCATGAATTCCCTTTCCTTTTTTTTATTTTTTACTTGGGAGTCTCACTCCGTGGCCCAGGCTGGAGTGTAATGGCGCGATCTCAGCTCACTGCAACCTCCGCCTCCTAGGTTCAAGAGATTCCCCTGCCTCAGCCTCCCAAGTAGCTGGGACTACAGGCACCCACTACCGTGCCCGGGTAATTTTTTTGTATTTTTAATAGAGACGGGTTTCGCCATGCTGCCCTTTCCTTTTTTCTCATGTCTTGGCATCCCTTTTCACAAAGATGCTGAGACGTGGGCTCTGGTCCTGTGGCAGGGTCCCCAGCCCACACGGAGGCCCGATGCTGCGACTGGCATTGACTTCACCAGGCTCCGGATCTGTGTTTGGCCGTCAGCTGCCAAGGACCAGCAGAAGACATGTGCCAGGTAGATGCGGAGGACCATGCTGGCTGCTAAGCATTCAGAAAGTAAAAAATGGAACTTCTGATGCCACCATAGAAGAGTGCTGTTGGCAGTTATATTTGGATAAATAGAAGTTTGAGGGTTTTTCTGTTTTGTTTTGTTTTTGAGATAGAGTCTCACTCTGTAGCCCAGGCTGGAGTGCAGTGGTGCAATCTTGGCTCACTGCAACCTCCACCTCCCGGGTCCCGGTTCAAGCAGTTCTCCTACCTCAGCTTCCAAAGTAGCTGGGATTACAGGCATGAGCCACCATGCCCAGCTACTTTTTGTATTTTTTAGTAGAGATGGGGTTTCACCATGTTGGCCAGTCTGGTCTTGAGCTGCTGACCTCGTGATCCACCCGCCTCGGCCTCCCAAAATGCTAGGATTACAGGCGTGAGCCGCCATGCCCGGCCAGAAGTTCAAGATTTTGATGGTTTTCTGGTATTCTGACCAACTCAAAAGTTGGCCCACATGACTAATACAATCTCTATCTGTCAGGATTTAACCAGAGAAACAGAACCAGCAGGAGACATAGGATATATATGCAGATTGATTGCAGGGACCTGGCTTCTGTGGTTGTAGGAGCTGGCTAGACACATCAGAATTCGTGGGGCCGGCCGTCAGGAAGGGCAGCCTGGAACTCCTGGGCATGGGCTGACGCTGCTGGCTGAGTTTCCCCATAGAAGAAAAAAATGCCATCTGAAGCCAGCAGCTTTGGCCGGTGGTAGAGAGATGCCCTGTCCATAAGGGCATGGGGTGGTGTGGTGGGCACCCTTCCCGGAGGACAGCGTGTGGTGATTGTCCCCATTCCCCCAGGCAAGTGCATGCAGGGGCACAAGGATGGGGCAGATTCCAAGAAGGCCTTGGCCCCGCTTCCTCCTCAGCCCTTCTGCCTGTGGCTTCTTCGTGGCTGAACCCTGCCTGGCCACACACAGCATCCTGCACACTCTGGTTTTCTTGGCTTGGAAATCTTAGAAATATAGATTTCCTGCGTCCCAGTTCTTTAGACTTCCTTCTGTTCGCTGGCCTGGTACTTGTCTAACCGTCCAGTAAGGACACGTTTTTATTTTGTTTCTAATTTCCAGTCCATCCTGGGACCCATACTTTTGTAGACCACAATAAAGAGGAACTAGCTGAAAAATGATGAAACACTTAGACGACGTGGCAAAGTGAGGTGGCTGCCAGAATTCCTAGACACTCGCTCTCAAGCTCCACACTCAACGAGGCTCAGAACAGCCCGTTCCCGGACTGTCCCTGGAGCACGGGCCATGCACCCTCCCCGCCGCTACCGCATGATTAACGGAGGAGTTCCATGAGTATTTCCTGAGCACTGTACGCTGCACGCTGCTGTAGCCCGCGGAACTAAACCTAGTACCCAAGAGGTGCTTTTTCTAACCCTCTCCTTCCACCCTCCACCTTCAAGTAGGACCCAGTGTCTGCTGTCCCAAATAAGTGAAAATGTACAGTATTTGGTTTTCTGTTCCTGAGTTAGTTTGCTAAGGATAATGGCCTCCAGATCCACCCATGTTTCTACAGAGGACATGATCTCATTCTTTTTTTTTTCTTTTTGATGAATACAGTGCTCAGGAAATACTCACGGAACTCGTCCGTTAATCATGCGGTGGGGAGGGGGAGGATGCATGGCCTGTGCTCCAGGGACAGTCTAGGAACGGGCTGTTCTGAGCCTCGTTGAGTGTGGCGCTGGAGAGCGACTGTCTGGGAACTCTGGCAGCCACCTCACTTTGCCGCGTCGTCCAAGTGCCGTCGACTTCACACAGTGCAGACAAACTGGGAAATCAGTAATCTTTTCACAATTAGCGGCTCTTCAGCAACAACAACGTGCTCACTGGTCTAGCTCAGTGGGCTGGGTGATCAACTGTGAAAGAGAGGGACAGAATTAAGGAATGCGCACAAAAGGCTGGAGAGAGAGCGCCAAGGCTTCTGAAAGCAGCAGTGAAATTAGCAGGGCTTTCCAGCTCGCAGGGTGAACAAAAGTAATTCCGTGAGACAGTGTGAGTTTATTGTTCTACTTGGCGGTACATAAAATGGAGGCAGGGGATCATAATCATAGTAGATGAGGCTTATTCACACCCACTGTGTACATCACGACTGTTCTAAGAGTTTTATATATATATATATATAAACATATATTAAATATACATTAATATAGAATACATATAATATATCAATTATGATGCATATTAATATATAATTATATATTATATATATTTATATATTTAATTAATATATATATTATGTATTTATATATTTTTCTTCTTTTTTTTGAGACGGGGTCTCGCTCTGTCATCCAGGCTGGAGTGCAGTGCCATGATCTTGGCTCACTGCATCCTCTGCCTTCCGGGTTCAAGGAATTCTTGTGCCTCAGCCTCCCGAGTAGCTGGGACTACAGGCGTGCACCACCACGCCCAGCTAATTTTTGTATTTTCAGTAGAAACAAAGTTTCACCCTGTTGCCCAGGCTGGTCTGGAACTCCTGAGCTCAGGTGATCTGTCTGCCTCAGCTTCCCAAAGTGCTGGGATGACAGGTGTGAGCCACCACGCCCGGCCAGAACTTTATAAATATTAACTCACTCAATCCTCACAACCACCCTGGGGGCTAGGTACATCTCTTATGCCCCATTGAGAGATGAGGACACTGAGGCTGCCCTGCATGAGCTTGCACTGTGAGCAAGTGGGCGTACCCGCACGCAAACCTCACTGACATACTGCCTTCTAACTTGGCCTTGAGATCGCCCTCTGGAGAGTGTCCATTGGCCAAGAGAGCCACTTTCCAGGAGAGCCCTGAGCAGGAGCAGAGTTAGGTTTTAGGGGGGCCAGTCAGGTGTGATGGGTCGGGGGCAGCTCAGTGGAACACAGGAAGTCACAGAAGTGGTTGATTACTCACAGGTCCTGGAGTAATAACACCTAATAAACCTCCTGGGTGCCCAGGAGGACTGATGGGCAGTCCAGAGACAGCAGAGAGCTCAATCAGTGGGTGGGGGCAGGGGAGAGAGAGATCCGCGGACCAGAGCCTTTACTGGGGTCCCGGACATGACCCAGGCAAGTTTCCCACAGGGAGTTCCAATCGGTGGGTTTGGAGCAAGCATCGCGAGCTCTGTGGGGTCACCCTGTGACTGAAGAGCGGTCTCTGCAGCAGAGCTGCACAGACTGTGTGGGAGTGGGGTCAGTGGGGTGAGTCCAGTAGGCTGCATGTAGCTGTCCCAGCTCAGCTGATAGATATTAACCCTCTCAATCCTCCCAAGCGGCCTAGGACCTAGGTGCTACTGTGATGCCTCAGTGTCCTCATTTCTGAATAGGGCGTTGGAGACGTACCTAGCTCCTCGGGTGGTTGTGAGGATTGGGTGAGTTAATATTTATAGAGCTCTCAGAACAGCCCTGGTGTATACAGTGGGTGTGAATAAGCCTTACCTATTTTTATCACCTGTCTCTATTTTATGTACCGCCAAGGCAGAACAATAAACTCACACGGTCTCATGGAATTTTTTTCGCCCTGCGAGCTAGAAAGTCCTGCTAATTTCACTGCAGCCTTTAGGCAGCCTTGGCGCTCTCTCTCCAGCCTTTTGAGCACATTCCTTAATTTTGTTCTTCTCTTTCACAGTTGAACACCAGTCCACTGAGCTAAACCAGTGAGCACATTGCTGTCGTTAAAGAATTGCTAACCCCAGCTACACGCAGCCCGCTGACTCTGCCGGGAGGCAGTCGCCAGGAGGTGGTGGTATGAGGTAGGTCTCTGGATCAACTGCCTTGAGGAACTGGGAGGAGCAGGAGGAGAACTGGAAGCTGTGTTGAGGGCAACTGCACCCTGCTTCTGGCATGAGAATGTATATTCAGAATGGATGCAGAGGCAACTCACAACACACGGCAATTTGGCTCCGTGTCTGGGCCCCTGCCCACGATGCCATCTTGCCTCTCGGCAAGCACCCATCTTCCTTGTTGGCAAGTCGGGAGATGCTGTCTGGGTGGAGGGAACACCCCTGCTTCCCACCCAGGGCCCTGGCACCCAGGACCCCCAGAGCACTGCTGTTTCAGCCCACTCAGAAAGCAGGTGCCCAGACGTCATCTGTCGCTCAGCTAGGCTCCTTATGCCCAGGACACAAAGCTGGAAAGTTTTAGAAAGCCTCTTGCTGGCTTTGCCAGGACGGTCTGAGACCAGCCAGTTAGAATGACCAACAAGAAAATATCTTCGTTGTCTTGACTTTAAGAAGAGAGCAAACAGGTGCAAACCCACAGTGGCCCAGACTGCCCTGAGGGCGGCCTTTCCCCAGCAGCTCCATCTTCTTGTGGAAGTGGATGAAGACTTCCCAGATGAGAACAAGCGAAGGCTGTTGACTCACGACTAGCTGGAGCAAAGCCTCAGACACCAGCCTCGCGCCAGGGAGGGACTCGGGCCAGGGGAAGGGGCCTCCGAACCAGCATCGCCCCTGCTCTGATTTTGGAGTCCCTGGTGGGCAACTTGCGTGTGGGGAGAGGGAGCTGAGCCAAATGCCTCAGGCCCCCAGGACAGGTTTAGACGTCTCCAAGGGGGAAAAGCTTCCTTTGTCCCAGGTGTTCCTTCCGTCATGGAAAAGACCATCAGAACCAGCATGGGAGACACCTACGTGGAAGGAGAGCAGAGAGAGCTGGCGACTTGGGGAGCCCCGTCCTCTCCCACATGCCTGCTCTTTTGTAAACACACTTAGGTTTCAGAAACAAGTTCCCACAGCCCCCAGGCAGTCGGGTGTGTTGAAGAAACAGTGATGAATGAGGGCAGCTCATAAACAGCCTGTCTTTGGAACCCCCGGGCATCATCTGTCTTGCAAATCCGGAGATGCAGATGCTATTAGATCAGCCTTGCTGCTGACAGCAGTTGTTTCTATTGCCTTGCAGGGGAGACTGTTCACTGTTTGCAAGTCGGAGTTGAGGAACACTCAGTACTTTCCTTACTAGGAATCAGAGAAAGGTGGACCCTGGACGTCCTTCAGCGCAAGGCTGGTCATGACGCTGGGATCTCCCCTGGCCTGGACCTTGGCAGGTTCTTGCTGTGATGCCATTTCACTAAAGCTGTGTGTGACCTTGGGCAGGTGCCCAGCTAGGCGGGTTACTTGGCAGGGTTTCTCATTTTCCAGCATTAAAAGGACCAGCGTCGGCTGGAAGAAGTGACTCATGCCTGTAATCACAGAACTTTGGGAGGCTGAGGTGGGAGGATCGCCTGAGCTCAGGAGTTTGAGACCAGCCTAGGCAACATGATGAGACCTCGTCTCTACAAAAGAATTTAAAATGTAGCCGGGCACGGTGGTGCACGCCTGTAGTCCCAGCTACTCAGGTGGCTGAGGTGGGAGGATCGCTCAAGCCCAGCAGGTCACAGCTGCAGTGAGCGTGGTCATGCCCTTGCACTCCAGCCTGGATGACAGAGTGAGACCCTGTCTCAGACAAATAATAATGATTTTTTAAAAAATCCAAAGTGTTAAAACACGTGCACTAATGAAGAGACCCCCCCGCCCCCCATACAGGCTTTCTGTGAGCAATAAGGCTATTTATTCACCTGGGTGGGGGCGGGCTGAGTCGTAGGGAGAGGAGTTGGTTTTATAGGTTTGGGGTAGGCAGTGGAACATAGTTACAGAAGTTACAGTTTAGGGTGGTTTTTTGCAAGCTGGGAGGAGGTCGTAGGGTCAAGAGTCACGAGGTTAATCAAGGTGGCTTACAAAGTCCAATGGCCTTGTCACTTGAGGCTGGAATAAGAAACAATAGAAGAATGTCTCAGGTTAGTTAGGCGCCACAGGGATTGATGGCTCCAGGAACTCATCTGGGGTGTACGCGCAGGTCACAGAGGTTACTATGCCGTTCATGGCGCCGTCAGTCAGCCTAAAAGACCTTACACAAAGCTCTAAATTGTAACTTCAGCCTCTCATCTGCTGAAGACCTGCTCCCTCATCCTCGTTCCCATCCCCATCTCTCCTCCCCGGCCCCTACCTCCACCCCCACCCCACCTTCACTCTCAGCTCAGGCCTGGCTGTTTAAGGTGATCATTGATGGGGCTGGTTGTAAATTGACTGTCTTGCTATTTGTTTACAACTTGTTCCATCCATCCCTCCTTCTCTTCCCCCGTTTTTCTGCTTTCTTTCAGACTAGGTATTTTGTGACCTCATTTCGTCTGTGTGGTTGTCTCCATGGCTACACTTTCGTGTTTCTTGGCAGTCGTTCTAAAATTTACAGTAGATTCGCTTTCTGGCTTGAAGAGCTGGCACAGGAGGAAAGTGACTGTAAAAAATTAAATGTGTCGGTCGGGTGCGGTGGCTCACGCCTGTAATCCCAGCACTTTGGGAGGCCGAGGCGGGCGGATCACGAGGTCAAGAGATTGAAATCATCCCGGCCAACATGATGAAACCCTGTCTCTACTAAAAACACAAAAATTAGCTGGGCATGGTGGTGTGTGCCTGTAATCTCAGCTACTCGGGAGGCTGAGGCAGGAGAGTTGCTTGAACCTGGGAGGCCTGAGGTTGCAGCGAGCTGAGATCTCGCCACTGCACTCCAGCCTGATGACAGAGCAAAACTCCATCTCAAAAGAAAAAAAAGAGATCCTGCTGGGTGCCCAGGTGCACTTTCAGGGCACCTGTGGGACGGACTTCAGATGTCAGTCATGCTTGCAGGACATATGAGCATTTAGCACCTGCTCTGCTGATTACTTTTTGTATAATACATGCTATCTTGTGTGGCACTCTGCTCCGAGACTTACTTCTATGATCACCTGGCTGTGAGGACGGGGTAGGGGGCTAGCTCTCCCCTCTTGGACGTTTGGGTAGCTACCGTCATGAACAAAAAGAGCTTTCTAGTTGTGCACCATGAGGTCATTTCACAGCTTGCTGAATCCCAGTAAGACCCCATGGATAGAGTGACATCATTCGCTCTGCTGATGACCTCATGCTATTCACTGCTTGTTCTCAGCTACCAATAATGCAATTGTTTTTCCCCTGAAATTTGACTAGTAAGTTTCCATCTTTCTTCATGTCAGTCCGGCTTTCTTGTAAGCAAATAGTACTAGCCCTTGAAGATTTCGAAGGAAGTGACAAAATGATTTAAAGGATACAAATACGAGAGTTTGTAATATCATATTCAGCAACAAAAACAGTGTAACCTTAGAGATGCTTTCCAGCATGTTTCAAAATAGTGTGATCTACAGGAAGAATTGACTTCAACAGTGGTCACTTTCTCATTCACTGTTAAGACATCATCTTTGCATTACAGAAGTGGGGCGTGTGTGTGTGCGTGTGTGTGTGTGTGTGCGCGTGCACGCGCGCCTGTGTGTGCGTGTGTGTGTGTGTGTGTGTGTGTTTAAATATCTTCTGGGTAGCAATTTGTTGACTAAAAGCTGCAAACATTTGTTAAGATAAAATTTAAAAGACCTAAATACATGGAGAGATATGCCGTGCTTGGATCAGAAGACTCAGTGTTGTGAGATGTCAATTCTCCTCAAGTTGATCTACATATTTAGTGTAGTCCCAACAAATATCCCAGGAGACAATTTTTAAAAAATAGGAATTGACAATCTGATTCTAAAATTGTTATGGAAACGCGAAGAACCTAGGATAAGCAAAACACCTTTGAAAAGAACACCATCGCAAGACTTCTCCTACTGGGTTTGCAACACTTACTACGAAGCTCCAGTAATCACGACAGGGTGGTGTTGAAACCACCTTTGCAAAAGTATGACTGAGACAGCGAAAGAGATCTGACTTAACTGACTCCATCTTGCTTCTAAACTCCAATCTGTCTTTCTTCATTCCTGGGCGTTAGGCTGAACTAACTTTGGGAGAAACTCAGTCTATAGTTTATAACGCTGTGATTTATAGTTTAAAACAAAGGTGATAGCAGCCCTTTCCCAAGGCAGACCTCCCGCCTGGGGACTAGATTGCCTTTGTAGGACTGACATTAGCCACAAGATTAGAAATGATGGTTTGGGGGTCGTGTAGCTGGAGGCGACAAGATTCTGACCCTCCCTCAGCTGCTCCTAAGATCAGCGCTTCAGACCCTACACTTGATGGATCAGCTGGCACCACCCAGATGGATTAACTGGCTCATCTGATCTTGTGGCCCCCACCCAGGAACTGACTCAGTGCAAGAAGACAGCCCCGACTCCCTATGATCTCATCCCTGACCAATCAGCACTCCTGACTCACTGGCTTCCCCCCACCCACCAAGTTGCCTTAAAAACTGCTCCCTGAATGTTTGGGGAGACTGATTTGAGTAATAGTAAAACTCCGGTCTCCTGCACAGCCAGCTCTGCATGAATTACTTTTTTTTTTTTTTGAGACGGAGTCTAGTTCTGTCACCCAGGCTGGAGTGCAGTGGTACGATCTTGGCTCACAACCTCCACCTCCCAGGTTCAAGTGATTCTCCTGCCTCAGCCTCTTGAGTAGCTGGGACTACAGGCGCACACCACCACGCCCAGCTAATTTTTGTACTTTTAGTAGAGACAGGGTTTCACTGTGTTGGCCAGGCTGGCCTCGAACTCCTAACCTCATGATCCACCTGCCTCAGCCTCCCCAAGTGCTGGAATTACAGGTGTGAGCCACTGCTCGTGGCCATTACTCTTTCTCTACTGTACTTCTCCTGTCTCGAGAAATCGGCTCTGTCTGGGCAGCAGGCAGGGTAAACCCATTGGATGGTTACAGTGTTGGCGTAAACACGAATTGGTTGATGAAACAGAAGAGAGGGTCCAGAAAGAGACACACACGTTTTTGATGGTAACACAACTCAATGGAGTAAAGATCATCTTTTCAACAAATGGTGCTGGAACAGCTGGACAGCCACATGAGAAAGTTTGAACCTCCACCGTGTCTCACATTTTGAAATCAGTTCAGAATGAATCATAGACTTAAATGTAAGCCCTAAGACTGAAAAGCCTCCAGAAGAAAACATCAAAGTTTTCATGTCCTCGGGTTAGAGCAAGACTTTATAGATATAACACCAAAATCACAACCCATAAAAGATTAATACCTTGAACTTTATCAAATTAAGAATGTCTGGTCTTAGAAACTGTTAAGAGAGTGAGAAGTCAAGCCCTAGGTTAGGAGAAAATAATTGAAAATTACGTATCTGATAAAGAACTCATGTCCAGAATACATAAACAACAATAAAAAGTTCACAATAACAAAACAACCCTATTTTTTTTAATGGACAAAAGATCTGAACTGACACTTCACTGAAGGAGAGAGGCAGATGTTGAGGAAACTGGTGAAGATGCTCAGCATGACTAGTCATTAGGAAAATGCAAATGGGCCGGGCGCAGTGGCTCGTGCCTGTAATCTCAGCACTTTGGGAAGCTGAGGCGGGTGGATCACTTGAGGTCAGGAGTTCAAGACCAGCCTGGCCAACATTGTGAAACCATGTCTCTACTAAAAATACAGAAATTAGCTGGGTGTGGTGACACATGCCTGTAATCCCAGCTACTCGGGAGGCTGAGGCAGGAGAATTGCTTGAACCTGGGAGGCGGAGGTTACAGTGAGCAGAGATGGTGCCACTGTATTCTAGCCAGGGGGGACAGCGTGAGACTCCATCTCAAAAAAAAAAAGAAAGAAAGATAAGGGGTTGTAGAGTGCAAGGTTTTTATTGAAGATGACGCCTCTAGATAACAGGCTTCAGAGAGAATAGGTTGTAAATGTTTCTTATCACACTTAAAAAGGTACCAGACTCTTAGTTAATTCTCTTCCAGATCAGGGAAAAGATTTGGAAAGGGAAGGGCGTGATTTACAGAATGTAGACTTCCTCCATAAGAGACAGCTTTGCAGGCCATTTCAATATGTGTCAAAGAAATCTATTTTGGGGTAAAATACTTGAATCTGTTTTGTCAGTTTTCTGCTCTTTTCTTTTTTTGAGACAGAGTTTCACTCTTGTTGCCCAGGCTGGAGTGCGATGGCGCAATCTCAGCTCACTGCAACCTCTGCCTCCTGGATTCAAGTGATTCTCCTGCATCAGCCCCCACCCCCACCGAGTAGCTGGGATTACAGGCATGCGCCACCACACCCGGCTAATTTTGTATTTTTAGTAGAGGCAGTGTTTCCCCGTGTTGGCCAGGCTGGTCTTGAACTCCTGACCTCAGGTGATCCGCCCGCCTCTGCCTCCCGAAGTGCTAGGATTACAGGTGTGAGCCACCACACTGGCCTCTCGGTCTCCTTTTTAATGTGAATGCTGGTCCGTCATCCCTGAATTCCACAGGAAGTGGGTATAATGAGACCTGTTCCACCCCCTTCCCATCGTGGCCTGAACTCATTTTTCAGGCTAACTTTGGAATGCCCTTGGCCAAGAGGAGGAGTTCATTTGGTTGGTTGTGGAGCTTAGAATTTTGTTTTTGGTTTACAACCAGCAGGTCAGTGGAACAGTCTGTCGGAAGCAGTGCCGGCTCTCCTGCTTCAGTGATCCCGTCGCAGGTGCTGTGCTGTGCTGTGGGCGGCTGAGCGTGGAGCCCGAGGAGTTTCGCTTTGTGGAGTTCAGAGCTCTCTGGCTTATGCCGTGGGAGGAAAATGGACATTCTGGATAAGAAATTGTCCAACATCAGAGTTCTACAGCAGTCACAGACAATATGTAAATGAACAGGCGTGGTCTATTTACAAAACCTAAAATACACTCTGGCCCTTTACAGGAAGTTTGCTGACCTCTGTGACCCCTAAGGTAGGCAGTGAACTTGAAGGAAGGGTCAGGGCAGACCTGGCACCTTAGGAATCCTGAAAAAGCCCTGTGAATAGGCGTGGCCTATTCACTTACATATTGTCCCCACTGGGCTTGGATTTAGACAACAGGTACAAGGAAAAGATCACAGAGAGACCACTGTGCAAATTCCTAGCTTTGGGAGACACGAACTGTACATTTTCTGTAGTTCAATAGTCCCAGATGTATAACCTATAGAACTTCTGGGTGTAAATACCGTCATTCTGGAAACCAACAGATCTCAGCAGGCAGGGCTGAGCCAGCCCAGGAATTTGCCATGTCCCTCTCTTAGGGCTTTCCATGAGGTCGGTCAACATTTTGAAAGGCTAAGTAAAGTGGTCCTCCTCCTGTTTCCTTGTGCGTTGAACCTTCCCAACCTGCCCCCTGGGCCTGCCAGCCTGTCTACACACACTGCCCCAGGCCAAATGCTTGGAGGGGTCTGTATGGGGCCTTGATGAGGTCTGGTTTAGAGAAGGCGAGGGTGGAGGTCAGGGCCACGGAGGCAGCTGAGGAGCGGGTGGGCAGCAGGTTTGTTGAGTCAGCTGCTTGAAGCAGAGGGATGGGGTGGCAGCCAGAAGGAGGTGGCCTTGTCTTGTTTTTGAGATGTGGGATTCTATGGCATATTTGTATTTTGGTGGGAGCGAGCTTGTAGACAAAAAGAAGATGCTGGGCGTGGCGGCTCATGCCTGTCATCCCAGCACTTTGAGAGGCTGAGGCAGGTGGATCACCTGAGGTTGGGAGTTCGAGACCAACCTGACCAACATGGAAAATCCCCATCTTTACTAAAAATATAAAATTAGTTGGGCATGGTGGCACATGCCTGTAATCCCAGCTACTCGGGAGGCTGAGGCAGGAGAATCACTTGAACCTGGGAGGCAGAGGTTGCGGCAAGCAGAGATCGTGCCGCTGCACTCCAGCCTGGGACAAGAGCAAAACTCCATCTCAAAAAAAAAAAAAAAAAAAAAAAGACAAGGAAGAGAAATTGGGGGTAGGGATGATAACAGGTGAAAAGCAGCAGACAGGAATAATTTAGAAATGGGAGTTTGCCTCTTTCAATTACTGGGGCGACTGAGGTGGACCCAAATCTAGCCCTCTGCCTGTTTTTATAAATAAAGTTTTATTGGAAGTCATACCTATTCACTTACATATTGCCTGTGACTGCTGTAGAACTCCGACGTCGGAGTTGAAGAGCTGCCACAGAGATCACCTGGCTCTCAAAACCTAAAATACACCTTGGCCTTTTATGGTAAGTTTGCTGACCTCTGTGACCCCTAAGGTAGGCTGTGAACTTGAAGGAACGGTCAGGGGCAGACCTGGCCCCTTGCAGAATCCTGAAAAAGCCCTGTGAGCATCTGTGAGCTCAGAGGTTTTGCATTTCAGCAAACTCAGAGAACTCAAGAATTTAGCTCCAGAGACTTCCCAGCCTGATGAGGCATTTGTGTTCCCTCTCAGGAAGCCGTTTGCTAGAGCGCAGATGGCCAGTGTGTCACAGTGATGAGGCCAGCTCTGTCTCTGTAGAGTCCCCAACCTCACTCTTGGAAAACGGGAAAGTCAGAGGCCGACTGGGCATGGCTTGTGTGGGGTATGGAGTGACCACAGCCTGGGCAAAGGCTTGGCGAGGAGGTGGAAAGGCCTTGGGGCCAGGGAATCTAGTTAGGGGGCGGGAAGAGGATACTATTTAGAAGGTCAGCCTTGGGGTGCTGAACAAAGTGAGGTGCAGAATCTCAGATTCATGGCTCCCTTGAGACCCCAAATTTGGTTGGGGATTGAGGAATGCCAAGGTCATCACTGAAGGACTGTGGTGAGTGGACAGGCCTGCCCAGTGTGAACCCAAGCCTTTCCCTCCCCTCACCTCTCCCCTGCTTCCTCCCTGTAGAAATGACACAGGACAGGCGAGTCCCAGAATTGGGGCTTAGCCCAGGAGTGCTCTTGACTTCATCCAGGAAACAATTCGAGGGCAAGCCAGTGGTGGTAGCAACTTTTATTGACAAAGTGCAGTAGCAGCAGACCAAAGTTATAGGCAAAGACATAAATCAGTACACGAGGGGTACACACTGGTTCAGCCTAAAGAGGCGATATACCTTGAAATGGGGGTTATGAGCTTACAGGTCACAGGTAGATTCAAAGATTTTCCAATTGGCAATTGGTTCAAAGAGTTAAGCTTTGGCTAAAGTCTTGAAGTCAGTAGAAAGAAATGTTTGAGTTAAGATAATTGCGGAGACCAAGGTTCTGTTGTGTAGATGAAGTCTCCAGGTAACAGCCTTCAGAGGAAATTGATGGTCAGTGTCTGTTTTCAGACCTTAAATGTGTCAGACTCTTAATCTCTCCTGGATCCGGGAAAGGCCTGGTTGCATTAATGGTGATTTTCTACAGAATGCAAATTTCCCCCACAAAAGACAGCTTTGCGGGACTGTTTCAAAATATGTCAAAGAGTGCTGGGCACGCTGGCTCAAGCCAGTAATCCCAGTACCTTGGGAGGCCCAGGAGGGCAGATCACCGGAGGCTAGGAATTCAAGACCAGCCTGGCAAACATGGTGAAAGCCCGTCTCTACTAAAAACACAAAAGTTGGCCAGGCATGGTGGCGAAAGCCTATAGTCTCAGCTACTCAAGAGGCTGAGGCAAAAGAATCACTTGAACCCGGGAGGTGGAGGTTGCAGTGAGCTGAGTGCCTCTGCCCTCCAGCCTGGGCAACAGAGTGAGACCCTGTCTCAAAAAAAAAAGTCAAATACATTTTGGGGTAAAATATTTTAATTTCCTTCAGTGTCTGCTCTCTGTCCTGTGATACTACACCAGGGTCAAGTTGGAACTTGGGATCTCATTGCCACGGGAGTCTCTCCTGCCAGTCTTCTGATCTCTGTTTAAACCTTAGCGTTGGTCAGCCGTGCCTAAACTTCAAAAGAGAGGAGATGTAATCAGGTGTGCCTTTTCTCCCTGGAAGTCGGAGTTCAATTTTTCAGGTGTCTCTGTGCTCAGCTTGGCCAAGAGGGCATTCATTCAATTGGTGGTGGGGCTTAGGATTTTATTTTTCATTTTTAATAATTATTCTCTAATCTACAACCAGTACACAATTGGGTATACTCTTACACCCAATTGTCTAATCTTACACAATTGGGTATACTCTTATACCCAAGCTTTAATATAATTTTACGCCTACTAAACCCCTACTACCTATATACAAACTGTAAATTATTACACTATTTCAAAACAATCTGACAAACCCCCTCTGAAAGACTCCTCCCAGGCTGTACACAGCCTCTAGTCCTCAATAAAACTTCTAAATAAAACGAACTTGAAATCATTAAAAATAATTTTTTTCTTTCATCAGCATACTTTAGTCCTAGCTGGGTAAGACGGGAAAGCCAATGACTTAGGAGTCCTTGTTCCCATCTGTATTTTTTTTTTTTTTTGAGACGGAGTCTCGCTCTGTCACCTGGGCTGGAGTGCAGTGGTGCGATCTTGGCTCACTAAAACCTCTGCCTCCTGGGTTCAAGTGATTCTCCTGCCTCAGCCTCCTGAGTAGCTGGGACTACAGGCATCCACCACGACGGCTGGCTAATTTTTGTATTCTTGGTAGAGATGGGGTTTCACCATGTTGGCCAGGCTGGCCTCGAACTCCTGACCTCCCGTGATCCGCCTGTCTCGGCTTCCCAAAGTGCTGGGGTTACAGGCGTGAGCTACCGCACTCGGCCCCCATGGGTATTTTTAATAGAAATGAGTTTCACTGTGTTTGCCAGGCTGGTCTAGAACTCCTCCTAGTTCCCTATTGCTTAAGAAGCTTTCAGGGAGGGAGGCCAGACTGCACTGAAACGCGCCTTGGGTAATTAATTCCCAAATCAGGGTTTCCCCGTCCACGGCAGTGATTGACGAGGGGTCAGGAGGCGCCCTCCACACACAGGCTCCTCTCTGCAGAGCGGGTTATCTTCCCTCCCCACCGCAGGAGTCTGGTGCTTTGCAGAGATGAGCCATGTCACAGTGGAATGAATGTCCTTGGGGTAGATTTGGAGTCAGACAGACGTGAGTCAAGGCAGGAAATCTCATTTCCCGACTGCGTTCAAATTCTTTTTTCCTGACTCATTACATTCAGAGCACATTTCATTTTACAGACAAAGCTGAGAGCCCTTCCGGCCAGAGGCTCGGACCTTAGGGCCCTGCGGTTCCCTCCCTTCCTTCCCCTCAAGTTCAGAGTTAAACTCAAGTGCTTCCTGCAAACAGGACCAAAGGTCAACGGAAGGAAGGGGAAGGCGCTATCTGAATGGGGACAGCCCAGTGCCTTGCGCTTTTGAATATTGTTTGGACTCAGATATTACTTAGAGCACTTGATTTTCATTATAGAGGTTTTTTTTTCCCCCAGTATATTATAAACTGAGTCTTTGAGGAAGAGATTATTCTATAATACAGTTTAGGGTTTAAAAAATGTATATTCCAGAGCCGGGCACGGTGGCTCATGCCTGTAATCCCAGCACTTTGGGAGGCCGAGGCAAGTGGATCACCTGAGGTCAGGAGTTCGAGACCAGCCTGGCCAACATGGTGAAACCCCTGTCTCTACCAAAAAAATACAGAATTAGCCGGGCATGGTGGTGCACACCTGTAATTCCAGCTACTCGGGAGGCTGAGGCAGGAGAATTGCTGGAACCTGGCTGGCAGAGGTTGCAGTGAGCTGAGATCGTGCCATTGCACTCCAGCCTGCCAACAAGAGTGCAGCTCTGTCTCAAAAAATATATATATATGTGTGTGTATGTATATAGTTTATATATAATTTATAAATTTATATTTTATTATAACATATATAAATATAAATTTATATATATGTTTCAAAGAAAAGAGGGGAGTCTTTGTCCTGTTAAGAAAATCAATTTGATATTTCCAGGTGTCTGGTAGACATTGAGCTATAACACGCTGGAAGCTGGGGGAGGGACTGTTGCCCTCGAAGATCCCAGCCTGTCCTTGAATCCCCACCCACCCCGGAGATGGCAAGGGGCGTGATGTGCGGACGGCCCTGAAAAGCCCAGGTAGACGCCGGGCACTCACTGTCCCCCTGCTGCAGCAGGAGGCCCAGGCTGCTGGGTCACAGCCAAGGTCTCTCCCACTAGGGAAATAGTCACCATGAGGGAGCCCAACCGCCAGGCCTGGGGGTGACGGGTGCCCCAAGTTCTGAGTGTCCCTCTGTCATTCCGCTGTGCGCCTGGCTGCTCGCTGGAAAGCGATGGTCTCTGAGTCCAGTCACCCCGATTTCTCACTTGTTTGGTTGGTGATGGTTCTGCCGAAATAGACCCAGGGCAGCAAAAGTAACTTCTGAGGAGCATGGACCCCTGGACCAAAGATCCCCCACTCTGTCTGTACTTGGACCCAAATAGGTGCTTTGAAAGCCTTCATGCTTGGCCCTGACCCTCTAGCACTGTTCATTCTCGAAGCTTCTGAGGTGATTCTGCCTGTGGCTAAGCCGAGATGCTCAGCCTAAGTTACACCTGCCGCTCAGGTAATGGGTGGGGCTTGTTGAAGGCAACTCAGGCCTCAGGTGTGAACGAAGGTAAAGCAGGGAAGGCTGGGTGAGGTGGTTCACACCTGCACTCCCAGAACTTCAGGAGGCGGAGACGGGAGGATTGCTTGAGACCGGGAGTTTGAGACCAGACTGGGCAGCAAAGTGAGTTATTTTTTTGTCTCTACAAAAAATAAAATTAGCCAGGTGTGGTGGTATGGGCCTGTAGTCCCGGCTACTTGGGAAGCTGAGGTGGGAGGATTGCTTGAGTTCATGAGTTCAAGACCAACCAGGTCAATATAGTGATACCCTTTCTTTGCAAAAAAAAGAAAAAAAAGCCAGGCATGGTGGTGTGCCCCTGTAGTCCCAGCTACTTGGGAGGCTGAGGTGGGACGATAGCTTGAGCCCCAGAGGTGAAGACTGCAGTGAGATATGACGGTGCCACTGCACTCCAGCCTGGGCAGCAAATCAGGACCCCTAAAAAAAGAAAAAGGAAACACTGAGGGCCTTTTTAACAAGGATAGCTGGCTACTTCCAGTGAATTTACTTAAAACAGAAACCACAATTGTACTCTAAATTAGAGATTCTCAAACCTTAGTCTGCAGCAGAGTCCCGTGGGGGTTTGTGAACTACAGATTGCTGGCCCCTCCCCATGTTTTCTGTTTCTGTGGCACTGGGGTGGCCCCAGGTGGCCCCCATCTCTGTGATCCCACGAGCATACAGGTGATGCAGAGGCTGCTGGTCCAGGGGCCGTGCTCGGAGAACTGCTCTAAGAGTGGGGGGAAAATAAAAATGAAACTTGTAGAAGATGTGTTTTATCTAATTAATAAAAATACAGATTGCAGGTGCCTTCAGTTCTTAGCATAATCACAGTATGAGCTGAGTCTGTGTGACTGAGCGGGGAGGAACGGCAGGGAGGGGCAGCCCCACGCCTGAGGGCTGGACTGCCTCCTCAGCATGGACTGATGCCACCTGCAGCCACTTGCCACAGACACAACGTGCAGATGGGGAGACGGTAGGAGGGACGGGGCTTGGCGATGCTCACGTCACAGGCACCCCATGTGAAGTGGAGGGGTTCCCACTGAGAGCTGAGAAGGCAGACACCGGCCCCCTGGGGGCAGACCACACCCCAGGGGAGGGATACCCTAAGACTCAACTTCTCTTCCCCCAAACTGAGAAACCCCCTCATTATGCTGAGGCCTGACAAAAGGCTCTCTCCATGACCCAACTTCAGGCATACTCTGCTGAGCCCTTTTTTTTTTTTTTTTGAGATGGAGTCTCGCTCTGTCACCCAGGCTGGAGTGCAATGGTGCGATCACAGCTCACTGCAACCTCTGCCTCTCGGGTTCAAGCAATTCTTCTGCCTCAGCCTCCCAAGTAGCTGGGATTACAGGCACCCACCACCATGCCTGGCTAATTTTTGTATTTTAGTAGAAATAGGGTTTTACCATGTTGGCCAGGCTGGTCTCAAACTCCTGACCTCAGGTGATCCACCCCCCTCGGCCTCCCAAAGTACTGGGAATACAGGTGTGAGCCACAGTGCCAGCCCACTGACCCCTCTTTGAGGCCTGTCCTCAGCCTGCCCAAGCCAGTCTCAGCAAAGGGTCCCACTGAGTCACCCCGACCCTGGATATCTGATCGAGTTTCTCCGCACCTCTCCTTTGCCCTGTCTGTGTCCAGGTCCCTGGTCTGCCTTTGGCAAGAACTCCTTCCCCTTGAAGGTCTTCCCTTGGTGATTTTCCATCGCTGACCCCTTCTGCCCATGGCTGTGAATCCCCTCTGCCCGGCAGTGTTGGGACCGAGCTCCGCTCTTTCCCCTGTTGCTATATCCCATCTGTGATCTGTCCCTGTCTCTCTGAGACTGCACGAGGCACGTTTGTGACCACTGCCTGCACCCCAGATGCTTCTCCCCGTGTGGGCGGAGGCAAAATCCTTCACAGACCCACACTGCTTCCCAGTCTGGCTGGCTTGGAATCCACGCATTTCTGTGCTTTGGGAGGGGGGCATCACCTCCAGGGCCTGCACACAGAGACTCCAAAAGGAAAAAGTTTCCCAGGTCTCCACGGCATATACCCTGGCTGGCAGGGGCTTCTCTGGCTGCGCTGTCCTGGCCCTAAAGGGAAGGGTCCTCTGCCTGGCCAGCCTGACTGCTCCGGGCTCAGCCCTCCCTTTCCACTTAACTTCAAGAGCAAGGATGTGCCTGGGCGAGAGGACAAAGGCCACCTCCCGTTCCTCTGCTGGGAACTCAGCAGGAGGACATGCCACAGGGCCCCAAGAGACAGGGGGAGGTGGGGAGCCTGATGAAACCCAGATGGCCGGCCTCTCGCTGTCTATAATCACCCCTGCAGGGGGAAATGGACCCCAGGTTTTCTTTAATGATGGGTAATGTCTCGCATGCAATTTGCCTTCTTGGTTTATTCCGCTGGGAGGAAGTGTGGCCTGGGGGACCACTGAGTTCTTTCAGCTCATCCCTGCCCTACCCCCATGTGGGCTGGGACTGATAGAGGCAAAAAAAAAAAAATGAGTGAAGGGGGTGCTTGGCCGGTGGTCCTGGCAGGGAGGATGGAAGGCAGACACTCACTCCCCTGCCCCGATCCAACACCCAGTCAGGAAGGGAACCAAGGCAAGCAGCGCCTGTCAATTGAGGAAAATGACCCAGGCGCCACTCAATCATTTCGGGGGTTTATTTGCCAAAATTAAGGACGTGCTCCCGGAGGCAGGTCTGTGCCTTTCTCTGAAGATGACTTTGAGGGCTTCAATATTTAAAGGGAAAAGGGCAGGATATTGAGAGATAGACAATTTTCTTTCTTTTTCTTTTTGAGACAGATTCGCTCTGTCGCCCAGGCTGGAGTGCAGTGGCGTGATCTCGCTCACTTCCATCACCACCTCCCGGGTTCAAGTGATTCTCCTGTCTCAGCCTCCTGAGTAGCTGGGATTACGGGTGCCCGCCACCACGCCCAGCTAATTTTTGTATTTTTAGTAGAGATGGAGTTTCACCATGTTGGCCAGGCTGGTCTCAAACTACTGACTTCGTGATCCGCCCTCCTTGGCCTCCCAAAATGCTGGGATTACAGGTGTGAGCCACTGTGCCCTCTCTCTCTCTTCTTTTCTTTTTTTTTTTGAAACGGAGTCTTAATCTCTTGCCCAGGCTGGAGTGCAGTGGTGCAATCTCAGCTTGCTGAAACCTCCGTCACCTGGGTTCAAGTGATTCTCCTGCCTCAGCCTCCCTAGTAACTGGGACTACAGGTGTGCGCCACCATGCTCAGCTAATTTTTTTGTATTTTTAGTAGATACAGGGTTTCATCATGTTAGCCAGGCTGGTCTTGAACTCTTGACCGCAAGTGATCCACCTGCCTTGGCCTCCCAAAGTGCTGGGATTACAAGTGTGAGCCACTGTGCCCAGCCAGAAATACACAATTTTTATGTGAGAGGGAGGTAGGGGAAAACAATCATTCATGCCTTTGTCTGGCTTGGTGGATCTGCATTTTTACCTAAGATAACCTAAACAGTAGGGGAGAGGAAGCAATCAGATATTCCCTTGTCTCAGGCTGGTGGGGGCGGGGAGAGGGGCGGCGTGGTGCGGATGTCTGAGTTCTGTGCAGCGCCTCCCCAACACCTGTGAAGGTCAGCTGGCTAGCAATTCGCATTGCCATGGTGAAATTTAACAGAAACAGTTAAGGGTAAAGATCTTGGGGCCCACAAGGAATTTCACTCAAAAAAATGAGCGCAGGGGGTCCTCAGCTGGTGGTCCTGGCAGGGAGGACTGAAGCCAGACACCCACTCCCAGCTCCCAATCCAATACCTAGTCAGGAAGAGAAAGGCAGCAAGTTCTTGTTGATGGAGGAAAATGACCCAGGTGAGTCTCAGTCATTTCAGGAGTTTATTTGCAAAAGTTAAGGACATGCACCTGGGATGCAGGTCTATGCCTTTCGCTGAAAATGATTTTGAGGGCTTCAGCATTTTTCTTTTTTTTTTCCTGAGATAGTTTCATTCTGTCTCCCAGGCTGAGTGCAGTGGCGTGATCTCGGCTCACTGCAACCTCTGCGTCTTGGGTTCCAGTGATTCGTCCTGCCTCAGCTTCCCCAGTAGGTGGGATTACTGGCACATGCCACCAAGCCCGGCTAATTTTTTGTATTTTTAGTAGAAACAAGGTTTCACCATGCTGACCAGGCTGGTATCGAACTCCTGATCTCAAGTGATCCACCCGCCTCAGCCTCCTGAACTGCTGGGATTACAGGTGTGAGGTACCACAACTGGTCGGGCTTCATTATTTAAAGGGGAATTTCCTTGTGGGCACAATGTGAGCGAGGTGTGTGGCCTTATCTTGTAACCACGTCGCTTAGGAACAAAAATGGGAGCAGGTGTGCGTGATTCTCTTCCCATCCTGACTTCTCCCTTTAGTTAGTGAATTTGGGGTTCCCAAGATTTACCCGCCTTTCATGCTCCATACCCACTGCTCTGGCCACGTTCCAGGGCCTGATGTTTCTGCTGCCACGTGGACAGCATGACGTGTCCATGCTGAAAGGCCAGTTGCACTCCTGGAGAGTGAGGCTCCTTCTCTATCTTTGCTCCACGTCCTCGGGTGTGATGTAAGGGCAGCTGGAAGCTGTTTTTCCACATCCCTCAAGCCTCCTGCCATGCCCGGCAGAGCCCTAGTGCTGCAGTGTGAGGCTCAAGGGGTCACCACGTCACCAGCAGACATCCCAGCCTTGGTGTCTTGGTGCTGCAGAACTTTGCTCCTTCATTCAGCTAAGACCAGGCTCTTGTCATGACCAGGAAAAATAGGGCACACAGACACATTGAAGCAGGAGGGGAACAGAATTTATGGGGCAAAAGGAAAAGAAGAAAAAAAAAACCTCCCAGCAAAGTGAGAGGGAGCCCTGCTAACAGGCCCCCACCTCATAGATTGATTCTAGGCCACACACGCAGGGGCTAAAAAGGCCAGGTTCACCTCGCCCACTGCAAACAGAATACCCATAGCTCCACCCCATCGACCCAGCGCACAGGCAGGCTGGAGATTCTCTGGGGAGCCTCTGGCTTATCTGCCTCCTGCATCTATCATGGGGCTGTTGAACTCAGAGACCTCCAGGAAAGCACAGCCCCGGTGGGAGCTGGACCCACTGAGACCTTGGTCTCGTGTCCCTCAAACTGTTCCTCAGAGGAGTGATGAGGCATCAGGTGTTAAAAACCTTAGATAAATTAAATGTAACAGTTTAATCCGGCAAAGACCAATATGCGAATGGGGCAGCTTCCCTGAGCCAGAATAGGCTGAGACTCCGGGGCAGCTGCGTGGTGGAAGAAGATCTATGGACAGATGGAAAGTGATGTGCAGAAAATGGAACTGAGGCACAGAAAGAGCCAGACTGGTTACAGCTCACTGTTGAACACTGTTTGAACAGTCGGCCCTCTTTGGCCAAAACCGTGATTGGCACAAGAGTGGGTTACAGTCTGTTTACAACTCTAGGTTATAGTTCACTATGTACAGAGAAACCTTTACACCAAACTTACATATTTTAAGTTTGATTTAGCAGGCCGGGTGCAGTAGCTCACGCCTGTAATCCCAGCACTTTGGGAGGCTGAGGTGGGTGGATCACTTGGGGTCAAGAATTCAACACCAGCTTGGCCAACACAGTGAAACCCCATCTCTACTGAAAATACAAAAATTCGCCAGACATGGTGGCTCATGCCTGTAATCCCAGCTGCTCTGGAGGCTGAGGCAGGAGAATCGCTTCAACCTGGGGGTTGCAGTGAGGTGAGATGCACTCTCTAGCCTGGGTGACAGAGGGAAACGCCATCTCAAAAAAACAAAAAACAAAAAAACAAGGCTTCCACGGCCAAGCAAATTTAGGGATCACTGGGTAAGGTAAGGTTAGACGAGTCTCTTTGCAACAGGACTTCCCAGAGCCACTGTCCCTTCAGTGATGTTGATCAAAGTCCAGCTGTGAGCTAGACACAGTGTCAGATTCCAGAGTGACGGTGCCAATCAGAAGGGGTGGCCCTAGGTGTGAGGGATGGCAGTGACGTAACCCGTGAGTGCTTAGAGGATTGGCTCATGGCACCTGGGATGCGTGCCACAAGGGAGCACAAGGAGCTGTAATAAAATGAGCCTGGTGGGGAGACTGATGGAGGAGACACTTAGTAGTGAATGATACTGAGGGTGGGCCCTCGGGGCTGAGTAGGAGCTGGTAGGGGTGTGTGCGCATATGTGAGTGTCACGCATGTGTGGGCATGTGTACGTGTGTGTGCGCGCACAGGATTCTCGGCCAGGCAGGAGGACCCTACATTGAGCAGGTGTCTTGGAGGAGCAGAAAGAGACCAGCATGACTCTAGCAGGGGCCAGGATTGATCCCCGGGAGAGAGGTACAAGGGATGAAATCTTCCAGGGCCGGTGGAGGGCATTTGAATTGTCTGCTAGGAGCAGTAGTTTGTGGGTTTTAAGCAACGTGTTGACATGAGAGTTGCCTTTTTCTTTTTAATTAAAATGTTTTATATTTTGAGACAGGGTTGCTCTGTTGTCCAGGCTGGAGTGCAGTGGCGCGATCTCGACTCACTGCAACCTCCGCCTCCTGGGTTCAAGCTATTCTTCTGCCTCAGCCTCCCGAGTAGCTGGGACTACAGGCACGCCCCACCATGTCTGGCTAATTTTTGTGGTGGTTTTTTTTTGTTGTTGTTGGTAGAGTTGGGGTGTCACCATGTTGGCCAAGCTGGTCTCGATCTCTTGCCTTGGCCTCCCAAAGTGTTGGGATTAGGGTACAGGCGTGAGACAAAGAGTTGCCTCTTTAAAGATGCTGGAGAATGGGCTACCTGGGGACAAAAGAAGATGTTAAGAAAGGAATGAGGGTGTCCATGGGCCTAGGGAGGGTGACAGTGGCTTAGACCAGGAGCATTAGCTGTGGAGGGAGGTGGACTGAACTCAGAGACATTGAGGAGGTAAGAGTGAATGGTGCCACAGTGAGGGCCACGGTCCTCTGGGTTCCTGAGCAGCTGTGGGTCACTCACGGAGCCAGGGAACCTGAAAGAAGACCAGGAGTGTGGGGATGGCAGGGTGGGGGGGCATGCGCCAAGGTCAGTTTTGTACATGTTGAGTTCTGAGGGTCCGTGAGGCTTCCAAGGAGTTGCTTTGGGCTCTGAGGATGGACCTAGGCCAGTGTGGTGGAGATTGGCCGTGGACAGTTCTTCCACGGACTCTCTTTGTCCATTTAATAACACAACTCTCTGAGTCTAAGGTGGACAGCTGGGTGCCAGCCAGTGTTAGTCCATTTTGCATTGCTACAATGGAGTACCGAAGACTGCGGCATTGATAAAGAAAAGAGATGTATTATTTGGCTCACAGTTCTACAGGCTGTACAAGCACTGCACCAGCATTTGCTCAGCTTCTGGGAGGCTTCAGGAAGATTCCAGTCGTGGTGGAAGATGAAGGGGGAGCTGGAGAATCACATGGCAAGAGGAGGGGTGACAGGGCGAGGAGGGAGTCCCAGGGTATATATATGTGTGTGTGTGTGTGTGTATTTTTTTTTTTTTTTTTGAGATGGAGTCTTACTCTGTCACCCAGGCTAGAGTGCAGTGGTGTGATCTTGGCTCACTGCAACCTCCACCTCCTGGGTTCAAGCGATTCTTATGCCTCAGCCTCCCTAGTAGCTGAGACTACAGGCATGCATCACCACAGCTGGCCAATTTTTGTATTTTTAGTAGCGATGAGGTTTTACTGTGTTGGCCAGGCTGGTCTTGAACTTCTGGCCTCAAGCAATACACCCACCTTGATCTCCCAAAATGCTGGGATTATAGTCCTGAGCCACCATGCGCAGCCGGAGTTCCAAGCTCTTTCAAACAACTGGATCTCCTGTGAACCCAGAGAGCAAGGAGGCACTCATTACTGCGTGGAGGGTACCAAACCGTTCATGACGGATCTGCCCCCATGACCCAACACCTCCCACTGGGCCCCACCTCCAGTGTTGGAGATCACATTTCAACATGAGATTTGGAGGGGGCAAGCATCCAAACCATATCCCAGCCAAAGACTACATTTCCCAGCCTCCTGTGCAGTGAGGTGTGGCCATGTTACCTGGTGTGGCCAATATGGGGCGAGCTGACCAGCAGCGAGCAGTCTCTGGGTTAAGCCGTTCAGGACACATCACGTCCCTCCAGTTCTGCTCTTCCTGCCTTCCAGGGCTGCTGCAGTGGGCAGGGAGGAAGCCACATGGGAGTGGTGGTGAGTTGGAAAGAAGTAGAAAAGTAGAAATCCATGTTCCCGGCCATTCTTTAGAGAAATGTGGCAGTGGAGAGGTGTAGCGATGGACAGGGCGAAGAGCTTAGCAGAACTGTTTTTTTTCCAAGATGGTAGTGACTTGAGCTGTTTGAAAGATAATAGAAGAGGTTGAAGACAGAGGCAAGGAAAGAAGGATGGGACTGCTCGCGCTGCGTATCCTGTACGCGCATCCGTGCTCTCCAGGGAAACAGAACAGGGAAAACAGAGCAGTGTTTCATGAGGATTGGCTCATGTGATTCTGAAGTCTGAGAATCACTCTGCTGTTTGCAAACTGGAGACCCAGGGAAGCCCACGGTGTGATTTAGTCCAAGTCTTAAGGCTTGAGAAGCAGGGGTGCTGATGGTGTCAACAGTAGCCCAAGGACGAGAAGATGAGAAGTCCCAGCTCAAGCAGGGAGGCATGGGCCGAGGGGGGAATTTCTCTTTCTGCTTTTGGTTCTATTCAAGACCTTGAAGGATTGAGGGATGCCTGCCCACTGGGGAAGGCGATCTACCAAGTTCACCATCAAATGCCAGGCTCATCACCGTCACGTGCCAGGCTCGTCACTGTCAAATGCCAGGCTCCGCCAGAAGCCCCTCACAGACACACCAGAATTAATGCTTAATCTGGGCACCGTGGCCGCTCCAGCTGATGTACAAAATTAACAATTGTGTGTTGTCACAGACGGGGAGGCTTAAAGAATAGAAATTTGTGTTCTCACAGTCCTTGAGGCTGGAAGTCCAAGATCAGAGACCAGCACGGTTGGGGTTCTGGTGAGAACCCTCACCTGCGTTACGTAGACTCCATCTTCTCGCTGTCTTCACAGGGTGGAGAGAGAAAGAGATCTTTCTCTTTTTCTTTTTTTTTTTGAGACAGAGTCTTGCTCTATGGTCCAAGCTGGAGTGCAATGGCATGATCTTAGCTCACGGCAACCTCTGCCACCCAGGTTCAATAGATTTTCCTGCCTTAGCCTCCTGAGTAGCTGGGATTATAGGCATGCACCACCATGTCCAGCTAATTTTTTTATATTTTTAGTAGAGATGGGATTTTACCATGTTGATCAGGCTGGTCTCGAACTCCTGACCTCAGGTAATCCACCTACCTCGGCCTCCCAAACTGTTGGGATTACAGATGTGAGCCACATCACGCTGGTGCTCTCTTTCTCTTCTTAAAGTCCTATTGGATTATAACCCCACCTTTATGACCTCATTTGACTTGACCTCCTAAAGACCTCATCTCAGATATGGGGATTAAGGCTTCAGCATATGAAAGTTACCCTGTTTGGAAAAGGGTGTTTGCAGATGTGATTGAGAATCTTGAGCTGAGAAGGTAATCCTGGATGACCTGCGGAGAACCTAAATGCCCTCCCAGGGTCCTTGTAGGAGACAGACAAAGGCAGATCACGCCCAGGCACACAGAGTGGGCTGTGTGAGGACAGAGGCAGTGGTGGGAGGGGTGCGGCCGCAGGCCGGAATGCTGAGGGCTGCTTGCTGGCGCCCGCCAAAAGCTGGAAGAGGCCAGGAAGCCCGCCAGAGCCATGGAGGGAGCACAGTCCTGCCCAACACCTTGAATCGGACCTCAGCCCCTCGGGGAGAGAACTTTCTGCTGTCTTTGCCGCCCAAGATTGTGGCACTTGGTTATAGCAGCCACGAGAAACTGCAATAGCGACGGTGTGGTGGCTCACGCCTGTAATCCCAGCACTTTGGGAGGCTGAGGTGGGTGGATCACCTGAGGTTGGCAGTTCGAGACCAGCCTGACCAACATGGAGAAACCCCGTCTCTACAAAAAATACAAAAAAATTAGCCATGCATGGTGGCACATGCCCATAATCCCAGCTACTTGGGAGACTGAGGCAGGAGAATGGCTTGAACACAGGAGGCGGAGGTTGTGGTGAGCTGAGATCCGCCATTGCACTCCAGCCTGGCAACTAGCGCTAAACTCCTTCCAAAAAAAAAAAAAAAAAGAAAGAAAGAAAAACTGCAACAGCCACTGAGCATACCACGGAGAACCACTTGGGTACTCAAGCCATAGGGGCTGACTGTGTTGCACTGGACAGAGAGCTCAGGAGGCCGAGGTGACCCAGAGCTCAGCAGCAGGAAGCTGATACCTCTCCAGGGGGAAGGAGGTGCCATCCCAGGGCCTAGGGCTGGGCCGCGGGCAGAAGCCGAAGCAGCCTGGAGCGGCTCATGAAGTGCAGAACCTGCCACCCGGTGATTGCTCAGAAAACGGTAGCCAGGACTCTTAGGCCAGTGTGGGCGTGAGCTGGCCAGCTCTCCTTTGCAATAAACGCCATGTGTTTCTGGAACCAGAAATGCCCTTCTTGACCCTAACGCCCCGTGGCTGGGGGATGCTCATTCTCAGACCTGTGGCCGAGGAAGCCGATGTCTCCAGAGGGGCCTGCATTACTGGCTGAAGTGGCAGACAGCTGGAATCTGGGGGGTTCCTGAGCCCCCCATGTCTGGGAGCTCTGGGGTAATACGCTATGCAGAACTGAAGTGACGGTTTAGTGGCACTGGTTTTGCTCCTGGATGTTGGTGCGGGACAGTGCTAACTTCTGCGGGGGACACATCCTAAGATCGTACAAAGCCTGTGCCGTTCATTCCCTGTCTCTGGTAGCTTCTGGAGGGCCCAAGGATGGCCTGCCCGTCCTCAGGTGGCAGGGATGCTGCCAGGCACTCTGCTGCAGGTGTGGCTGCCCTCAGCACACCGGGGGCAGGACTCTGCCGCCCCTCCCATGTCCCTCTGAGCCGGGACAGAGGTCTTCCTTCAGCTTCACTTGTTGGTTATTTTGAATAATGCTGCCGTGAACACGGGTGTGTTTTGATTTTTCAAGTGGGAATGAATTGGGGGTTTTTTGTCTGGTGAAAGACACGTTTACCATTTCAGCCACTCAAAGTGCACAGTTCAGTGGCACTGAGCACATTCACATTGTAATAAAAACCACCGTCCAGCTCCAGAACTACTTCAGTATCCTAGACTGAAACTCTGACCCTGTTACCAGAAAGGGCCCAGATCCAGACCACAAGAGAAGGGTCTTAGATGTAGTGCAAGAAAAGATTCAGGGCAAGCCCATAGAGTCAAGTGAAACAAGTTTATCAGGAAAGTAAAGGAATGAAAGAATGGCTGCTCCGTAGGCAGAGCAGCCTGAGGGCTGCGGGGGGTCCCTTCGTGTGATTATTTTTTGAGGATACACGAAACAAGGGGTGGATTGTTCCTGCCTCCCCTTTCTAGACCATATAGGGTAACTTCCTGACGTTGCCATAGCATTTGTAAACTGTCATGGCATCCATGGGAGTGTGGCAGTGAGAACGGCCCAGAAGTCCCTCTCATCAGCATCTTGGTTTTGGAGGGTTTGGGCCGGCTTTCTTACTGCAGCCTGTTTCAGCAGCTTCGTCTTGATGATCGGTATGTCGTGCCGACCTCCTGTCTCATCCCGTGACTAAGAATGCCTTCACCTCCTGAGGATGCAGCCCAGCAAGTCTCAACCATATTCTACCCAGCTCCTATTCAAGATGGAGTGGGCTCTGGTTCAAACGCCTCTGACAGCCCCATTGAAAAATAAATTCCCATTCTCCCTCCCTAGCCCTTGGCAGTCTCCATTCTACTTGAAATGGACGGCTCTAGGGACCTCATTGAAGTTCATGTTACTTTAATTTGCATTTTCCTAATGGCTAATGATATCAAGCTTCTTTCTGTGTGCATATTGGTCATTTGTGTATCTTTCTTTGTTCTTTTTCTTTTTTTTTTAGACAGAGTTTCACTCTTGTCACCCAGGCTGGAGTGCAGCTTGGCTCACTACAACTTCTGCTTTCCGGGTTCAAGTGATTCTCCTGCCTCATCCTCCTGAGTAGCTGGGAATACAGGTGCCCACCACCATGCCCTGCTAATTTTTGTATTTTTAGTAAAGACGGGGTTTCACCATGTTGGCCAAGATGGTCTCGATCTCCTGACCTTGTGATCTGCCCGTCTTGGCCTCCTGAAGTGCTGGGATTATAGGCGTGAGCCACCGCGCCCCGGCCTTGTGTATCTTTCTTGAAGTATCTATATCCTTTATTCCTCTTAAAATGAGGTTGCTTTATTACTGAATTATGACAAGTCACTTGTCAGATACATGATTTGCAAATACTTTCTCCCATTCTGTGGACTGTGTAAGGTTATTCTCGTAGGGTTATTGCTGAGTTTAAAATGAGGAAACTGAGGCCAGCACGAGACAAATTAAATTCCAGTTTATTCAGCTCCTGGGCGAGGTTCTGTGGTCCCGGGGGAGGAGGGGAGAGAGGGGCCAGAGAAGTCGAGCCGACTTCCGGAGGCATGGGTTTATATAGGTTGGGAGAACAAGGGATGAGGACGGGGCAGGTTGTAATTGATGGGTAGGTGGTTGGGCGGGTTTGCAGGGGTACAGAATGGAGGCGGGGCGGCTCGTAATTGGTGGGTGTGGAGCGCAGGATGGGGAGGGGTGGGCGCGCCTGGCTCCCTGGTGAGGCAGCCGGCCTTACAGACTGTCTTTTCACTTTTATTGAGTGTCTTTTGAAGCACAAAAGCTTTTAGTTTTGATGAAGTTAAACCTACCTTTTTTTTCCCCTTTGGTCACTTACGCTTTTGCTGTCATAGGTGAGACATCATTGCCTCATCCCAGGTCCGGTCGACACCTGTGTTTTCTTCTAAGCGTTTTATAGTTTTAGCTCTTACATTTGGTTCTTGCATTCTGTTAATCCATGCTGAGTTGATTTGTGCAGAGGGCGTGAGGTAAGGCCCAGATTCATTCTTCTGCATGTGGGTATTCAGGTGCCCCAAAACCATTTGTTGAAAAGGTGGTTCTTTCCCCATTGAGTTGTCCTGGCACCTTGCTAAGCCACTTGCCTGGAAATGCATGCATTTGTTTCTGGAACCTCTATTCTATTTTTATGCTGGTAGCACTGCCTTGATCACTGTAGCTTTATAGTGAGTTTGAAACCAGGAAGTGCGAGTCCTCAGACTTTGTTCTTTTTCAAGGTGGTTTTGAGTGTTTTTGTTCCCTCACCCTTCCTATAAACTCAAGGATCATTTCTACAGAAAAAGGCAGCTGGGATTTCGATAGGGATTGTGTTGAATCTGTAGATGAGTTTGAGAATTGTCATCTTTACAGTCTTCTAACCCAAGAACACAGCATGTCTTTCCATTAATTTAGGTCAACTGTTATTTCGATGATGTTTTGCAGTTTTCAGTGCACAAGTCTTAACCCTTTAAAAAAATTTATTCCTAAGTATTTGGTTCTTTTTGATGCTATTGTAAATGAAATTATTTTGATGCTATTATGAATGGGAATTGTTGTCTAACTTCCATCATCAGATGGTTTATTATGGGGACAATTGTTTTCTAAATTTCCTCATCAGATTGTTTATAGTATAATTATGGGGAAATTGAATTAATTTTCAAATATGAATCTTGTATACTGCAAACTTGTTGGACTCTTTTATTAGCTCTCCTGTTTTATGGATGTCTTAGGGTTTTCTACATATGAGATCGCCTCATTGCGAACAGAGATGATGCTTTCCTTTCGACTTTGGGAGGATCGCTTGACGCCAGGGGTTTGAGACCAGCCTAAGTAAGAGAGTGAGACCTCGTCTCTACAAAAAGTACAAGAATTAGCCAGGCATAGTAGTGTGCATCTGTAGTCCCAGCTTCTCGGGAGGCTGAGGTGGGGGGATCATTCAAGCCCGGGAGGTTGAGGCTGCACCGAGCCTCATAGCTGCACCAGTTCACTCAGCCTGGGCGACACAGCATGGCCCCGTCCCCACCGCCTCCCCCAAAAAATGATCATCTAGGAGCCTATCCACTGTGGGGTGATTGGTTGGTTCCTCATTTGCTGCGCTATCATTGGTTACTTGGGTCCAGTGTAACTAGGAAGCTTCTAGAAGTTCTGCGGCAGTTGGAGCCCCTCAAGGGAAGGGAGCCATTTTCTTTCCTGGTTTGGGAAAGAGTTACTCGTCAGTTTGTGGGAGAAGCTGTTTGGCTTAAGCTGGTGAGCGGCCTTCAACTGTGCTAGGGTGGTCGGAGGCCAAGCTGAGTGTGGGGGGTGGCCTTCAGAGGACAGACATGGGATGCAGGCCCTGGCAGACAGACCCACCAGTCACCCCAGAAATAGCTCTGCTCCCAGTGGCCCATCACGGCTCTGGGTCCCCCTGAGCTGGCTGCCCATCACCAGCCTGTCCTTTTTCAGGGCTCCAGACTCTTCCCTGCTCCCAGGAAAGCCCTGCTCATCCGCCTGGCTTCTCCTGGAAGCCCCCAGCCCCAGCTTCCTCCTGTGGAGTCGTGAGGGCCTGGGGCAGGGGTGACCTCCCAGAGATGCCGTCCCTTCCCCTCCAGAAGCATGACTTGGGACAACCCTATTGTTAACTGGGACCTCCTGGCCTTCACCCCAGGCTCGGCTGGGTGGGAGCTTGAGATGAGACTGGCTGATCTTGCGAGAGACTTGCAGGGTGTAGGGGCTCCTCAGCCCACACACCCCAGGCCGTTCTTGGAAGAAAAGATGATTTTGGGAAAGTCCAAATCCACAAAATCAATAAACCGGAGGATGTTTCCCTCCAGTCCAGTCACCTGACCAGCTTGGCAAGACTTCCAGACAGGAACCTTCCAGGACTCAGGCTCCCCTGAGTTCCCAATCCCCCTAGGAAGTGAGGATGTGACGCCTCCCCAGGTCTCAGAGATCCTGGGTGGAGATTAATTCAGCATCGTGTTCAAGGCCCTCTGGGAACCTAGTGGACGAGTTGTCTCCATAAATGCCACGGGTGCTCCTCCTGCGTGCCTGGTGGGGTCCTGTTTCCATTCACAGATGGGCCTGAATCGGGCGGCTCTGCTCATGGACAGCCCTGTTTCTGCCACTTGCTGGCCAAATATTCCCCGAGTCCTCTCACAGAGATGTTTGGTGCCCTGAAAAAGTCCCAGACCATTTGAATAGCATACTGTCCATCACTGCTTCCCATCATACAGTTGTTTTGAGGATATATAGTGGCCAGGGTGAAATACAACCTCTTCCGTGGTATAAGTGTCTTTTGGGGAACTGTAGACGGTTACACACTTCAAAGCAATAGCTTGGGTCAAACCAAAAGGCGGAATCTGTGAGTGCCTCCAGCGTCATCTGTCCACATTGATGCTTTGCTGTGGCTGCCAGGTCTGGAGCAGACCAGCTCCAGCCCAAGGACCCCAGAGCTGCTGAGTACCCCAGCGTTGCCCCAGAAGTTCAGGAGCTGCATACCTCCCAGACTGTGCTGAAAACGTAGCATCAGGCGACCAATTACATTCAACCCTGCCCTTGCAGAACTCGTCCCCAAGCCTCCCACCCAGGTCTCTTCCAGAGCCTGTCTTTATTTGAGACTTTGATATTTTGTTCATCATGAATTTGTTTGTACTCATTGTGATTTTAAAAAATATCAACACGCCTTTTCTCTTGATGACTGAGCATTTGGGCGTGCCTTTAAATTCCGTGCCTACAGTGAGTACCTCACTTGCCTAATCTTGGGGACGTCAGGGTGTTCTTTAAGGGATCCCTTCCACCCCAACTCTCCAGTTAACCCTGCCCTTGAGCCCCTGAGCAGCTTGTGAGGGGTCTGACAGGAATCTATAGCTTGATTCCTTTAGGGGCGCATGCTGGGGGCTGGAGGGAGAAAGGGAGGGTGCACTGCGGCTGGGGCTGAGACGGGGCGCTGAACCTCACTGCCTGCACATGGGGTCTGCTTCCTTCTCCTTGCGTTTCACACATACTCAGGGGCTGCAATATCTTTTGCTGCTTTCCTGGGATCTTTCAACCTGTCCCTCCAGCCTCTTTTTTTTTTTTTTTTTTTTTTTTGAGATGGAGTCTAGCTCTGTCGCTCAGGCTGGAGTGCAGTGGTGTGATCTCGGCTCACTGCAACTTTCAAATCCCAGGTTCAAGTAATTCTCCTGTCTCAGCCTCCTAAGTAGCTGGGATTACAGGTGCCAGCCACCACACCTGGCTAATTTTTGTATTTTTAGTAGAGATGGGGTTTCACTATATTGGCCAGGCTGATCTCGAACTCCTGACCTTGTGATCCGCCTGCCTCGGCCTCCCAAAGTGCTGAGATTACAGGTGTCAGCCGCGGTGCCCGCCCTTGTTTTGCGTTTTCCTCCCCCATCCCCGTCACCCTGTCTGGCAGTGGTCATTTCCTTTTCTCTCTTTTCTCTAGTGTTCATCTCTGTCTTTCCCATCCTGTGAACCTGACGGTCACAGGAGCACAAGCACGCACCACTGTTGTGCAGCCTTACTCCCCGGGAACCCCCAGGGCGAGGCTGGGGCAGGCGCAGGTGCCGGCTAGAGCACCACCCCCTCGTCCCTCCCCACCCCAACCCGGCCACAGCTAAAACCTGCACACTCACGACCAACTCTTTGGTTCCTGCTCTGGTAGAACAGAGATTTCCTGCGGTCCCAGGGATGGGTGGGAAACTGGGGAGCCCGGGAGACAGTGTGCACCTGTGTCTTGCACACTTAACAGATACCACGGTGTAAGAAAAGCCAAGATGACGATGACCCCAGATGTCAGACTAGAGTATCTGGAGGAAGTTGCCTCCATCGTCCTAAAGTTCAAGCCGGACAAGTGGAGCAAGCTGATTGGCGCAGAGGAGAACATGGCGCTGTTTACAGAGTTCTTTGAAAAACCCGACGTCCTGGTGCTGGTGCTGACGCTCAATGTGGCCGGCATGGTCATCCCCTGCCTGGGCTTCCCCGAGTCCCTCAAGTCCAAAGGGGTTTACTTTATCAAGAGAAAGCCCGAGAACATCACCAAGGACAACTACAAGGCCCAGCTCCTTTATGGCGACATCAGCCCCACGCCCGTGGACCAGCTGATCGCGGTGGTGGAGGAGGTGAGTGCGTCCAGGCTGGCATCGGGGGTCTGGAGCACGGCCGACTTCCCGGGAGTGGCCTTGAGTCCTCCTGCTCAGCCTGTGGTCCCTGGGCCAGCAGCTGCCACAGCACCGGGGAGGGGGTGGAAATGCAGGCGCTCCGGCCCCGCCCACCCTGACCTGCTGACACAGACTTGCTTGCTTTTGGATTTTTAATTTTGAGACGGGGTCTTGCTCTGCTGCCCAAGCTGGAGGGCAGTGGTGGCAGCACAGCTCACTGCACCTCAACCTCCTAAGCTCAACCAATCCTCCAGCCTCAGCCTCATGAGTAGCTGGGACCCTAGGCATGCATCACCACGCCTGGCTAATTTTCGTGTTTTTTGGTAGAGATGATGTATCACCAAAAAATAGCCTGTTGCTCAGGCTGGTCTCAGACTCCTGGGCTCAAGCGATCCTCCTGCCTCAGCCTCCCAAACTACTGGGATTACAGGTGTGAGCCACCGCACCTGGCCACAGACCTGCTTTCTAACAAGACCTCCAGGTGGTGCCCATGACTTAAAGTGTGAGAAGCCCTGTGCATCCCCTTGTGCTCTCTGGACAGCGTTGGGACTGCTGTGCTGTGCTGGGTATAGTTGCTGCCCATGGCCTGGAACAGTATGGACTGAGTACCAGCAGATAGGTTTCCCCAATTTTGAGACTTTTTTTTTTGAGACGGAGTCTCAGTCTGTTGCCTAGGCTGGAGTGCAGTGGCGCGATCTCAGCTCACTGCAACTTCTACCTCTCAGGTCCCGGTTAAAGCAATTCTCCTGCCTCAGCCTCCCAAGTAGCTGGGACTACAGGCATGCACCACCATGCCCAGCTAACTTTTGTATTTTTAGTAGAGACGGGGTTTCACCATGTTGGCCAGACTGGTCTCGAACTTCTGACCTCATGATCTGCCTGCCTTGGCCTCCTAGAGTGCTGGGATTACAGGCGTGAGCCACCATGCCCAACCCAATTTTGAGATTTTGAGTTAAAAAAAAAAGGAAAAAATGGAATGTCATTTTATGTGTTGTTCTGTCACCCTTGGCAGGTGCTGTGTTGGGGAGGGCCCATACACTGGGGAGTCAGACTTTCAGAATGGGAGTGCTTTAGCCTTCCTGGTCATTACCCTCCTCATCTGCAGTACAGAAATCTCCGTGCTTGGCTTGTGCCCCAGGTGTTTTCTCACAGTCCTGGAGGCTGGAGGTTGAAGCTGAAGGTGCTGGCTGGGTTGATTTTCCCCGAGGCCTCTCTCCTTGACTTGCAGATGGCTGTTTTCTCCCTGTGTCCTCACGTGGTTGACCTTCTGCGCGTGTCTAATCTCCCCTCCTCTTAAGGACACCTGTCAGATTAGGGATCACCCTAGTAACCTCATTTTAACTACTCACCTCTTTTTTTTTTTTTTTTTTTTGAGTTGGAGTTTTTGTTCTGTTGCTTAGTCTGGAGTGCAATGGTGTGATCTCGACTCACCGCAACCTCCGCCTCCCGGGTTCAAATGATTCTCCTGCCTCAGCCTCCCAAGTATCTGGGATTACAGGTGCACACCACCATGCCCAGCTAATTTTTGTATTTGTAGTAGAGACAAGGTTTCACTGTGTTGGCCAGCTTGGTCTCGAACTCTTGACCTCAGGAGATCCACCTGCCTCAGCCTCCCAAAGTGCTGGGATTACAGGCGTGAGCCACTGCGCCCAGCCCTTACCTCTTTAAAGACTTTATCTCCAAATAGTCACATTCTAAAGTGCTGGGGGTTAGGGCTTCAGCAGATGGATTTACGGGACACAATTTGACCCATCACAGCCCTCCTGGGCTTTTAGCAAGGTGTGTGTGCTATGGGTGCAAAAGCTTGGGGATGGCTTTGGCACCCCCAGGACAGGGCAGCTGGTATAACCTCCCCGACCGGTCCCACCTCCTTCTGGAGGAAGGACTGGTTTTCCCAGGGCTCTAGACACAAGCTCTCTGGAATCACCCTCTGGAGGACCCAGCTCTGCGCGGTTGCTGAGCTGGTGAAGGCACAGGAGACAGAACCACAGAAGTGTTTCCTTTTAGGTCCTCTATTCTCTGTTAAACCAAAGCGAGAACATGGACGGATGGCCCCAGGTGGTCTCGGAGGACATTGTCAAGCAAGTCCACAGGCTGAAGAATGAAATGTATGTGATGAGCGGCAAGATCAAAGGGAAAACCCTGCTGCCCATCCCGGAGCACCTGGGCAGCCTGGACGGCACGCTGGAGTCCATGGAGAGGTGTGCGGGCCTGGTTGCTTCCAGCCACTGCTGAGTGGGGAAGTGGCGTCTGCTTGACCCCCTCCGTGGCCCATTTTTTCTGGGCAGAGTGGCTTCATATGTTAAAGCCAGGGAGACACAGGGCAAGGTGGTGTCTTAGAGGGTGCTGAGTCTGAGGGAGATGAAACCAGCTCAGGGAGGGAGCAGGCTCGGCAGCCCCCGGGACTCCGGCTCTGGCATCTGCCTCCCCACCCCACCCGGATCACACATGTGTGCCGGTCCAGTCACCACCCGGCATGCAGAAGGGGTCCCACCTGTCAGCATGGCCAGAAAACAGGAGGCTCAGCTTTACGATGCGGGATGGGGCAGTGGGCGGGGCTCTTGGCAGGTACGTGCAAGCAAGTCCCTGTAGAGGCTGTGGTGCCCCAGAGGCCCTGGGAAGCCCAAGGGACCCTAAGGTGGCCCCTGGCACCTGCCTTGCCACAATTCGCAACTGCCCTGATACATGAGACCCTCATGACAATTTGTCCTATACTTGCCTCACGTGGGCAAGTCCTCATTGATCATTCACGAGGCCCCAAGCACCATGCCTGGTGGTGGCGCCGGAGGAGCCATGTTGAATAGGGTTTAAATAGGGTTTGCTTGATTCTCTCCCTCTTCCTTGGAGGTGAGCGCCTCCAGGCACTGGCATCTCTGACCACACCCATTGTTTCCCTGGGGTCTCTTCCTAGCTGGGGTCTTGGGAACTTCTTTCGCTCCCTGAGGTGGCTGGAGGCACCGGGGTTATGAGACCAGACGGTGCTGCTGCTGCTGGTTTGGGATTGGTGGGGAGAAGGCTTCGGGGAGAGCTCGGTGGGACCCACGTGTGTGTGGCCATGAGAGCACCACCCCAACCTTCTGCTGGGCAGGATCCCCTCTTCGCTGGACAACTCGCTCCTGCACGCCATCGAAACCATCATCATTGACTGGTCCCACCAGATCCGGGATGTCCTGAGCAAAGACTCGGCCCAGGCACTGCTGGACGGGCTGCACCCCCTGCCCCGGGTGGAGTTTGAGTTCTGGGACACTCGGCTGATGAACCTCAAATGCATCCATGAGCAGGTACGGCCTCCTTGCTCCTGTGGGGCTGCAGCGTCGTCCCAGCTGGGCAACCTGGCCGAGCTCTCAGCCTCCCAGCACCAACCCCCCCAGGAGCCCTGAGGGCTCTGAGGACCTGCGGGAATTCTGCAGCCCCAGCCAGCCACAAGGTCAAGTGGACCTCGCCTTAGGGTCTTCCAGGTCAATGAAAGGTGGATCCTCTCTCCTCCTCAGCTAAACAGACCCAAAGTGAACAAGATTGTTGAGATCCTAGAGAAAGCCAAGAGCTGCTACTGGCCAGCCCTGCAAAACGTGTACACCAGTGTCACTGAAGGTGAGCCTGTGGCCCCGCCGTGAGTCCCCCAAAGAACTGTCCGTGCCTCCTGGGAGGGCTGGGCCAGGCCCGTCCCCAACCCTAGGACGCTGGACTCCCTCTGCAAGCAGCTTTCTCAGCCCCTCCATTTGACAAAGGCCCTGTTTCCTAAAGGAGTAGGTCTTGGCACACTGGGCCACCCCGCGTTGTTTGTGAGCAACTTCAGCTCTTACCAGGGGGTGCTCCTTCTTGTTCTGTGCAGGGCTGAAGGAAGCCAGCGACATTGTGCTCTATTTGAAGCCCCTACGGATCTTGCTGGAGGAGATGGAACAAGCCGACTTCACGATGGTGGGCTGGCAAGGGAGAGCCCACTTTGTTGAGCGGGGAGGGTCTTGTTTCTCAGAGGCATGTGGGGTTGTGGGCTTCTTGGCTGTCAGTCATCAGATGTGTGGGCCTAGAGCGTCGCCTCTCCTCTCCTCCTTGGGGACCCTCTCCTGGATGCCTGGTGAGAGCCATGGGAAGGGGAGGGCTGGGGCGCTGGGATAAGGTGCAGAGGCCGGTCCCCTCCAGCATATCTGGGACCCTCTTTCCCCAGCTCCCCACCTTCATCGCCAAGGTTCTGGACACCATCTGCCTCATCTGGGCCACCTCGGAGCACTACAACACGCCTGTCAGGATCATCGTCATCCTGCAGGAGTTCTGCAACCAAATCATTGAGATGGTAACCCGCCGCTGGCCCCCGGTCCCCTGGCCCCAGCTCCCCTCCTTCCCCTCCCGGCTGGGGCCTCTCGCTGGTTCACTCTGTCTTCCCGCTGCCCATGTTCTCCAGCAGTTTGAAAGCAGGCCAAGATGTCAGCACTAGCCTTTTCAGGCCCCGAGCTGAGATGGAGCCCTACTTGGGGCTACCTAGAGTTCTTCTAGGAGGGAACGCAGGGAGAAGGGGAAGACGGGGATGGAGCAGATCTCCCCAGAGAGCCCCAGTGCCCTGAGAGCCATCCAGTGCCTTGTGGGTTTCTCTAATCCTACATCAAACCACCTCCGTGTCCCTCAGCAGAAACTTCCTTTCCTCCTTCCTGTTCGTAAGCACCCCTAGCCAGTACAGCATTTGAGCTAAAGGCTGCAACCCTGGGCCACCTCTGTCTATTAAAACCGTGCGTGTGGCCTCGTCTGCAGAACTAGGAGGGCGCTGGGGTCCCCTGTCCCTGGAGGGCTTCTCACCATCTGCGACCCCGTCCATTTATGCTGCAGCCATAGCACAGGATGAGGGGCCGATGAGGGGAAGCAGCTCGGTCCCCCCAAAAACGGCCCAGCAGTGGGCAGATAAGAGGGGTTGTACCCAAGGGACATACATGTGTCAGAACAGATCACAGGTCCTGCGGGCGGCGTGCCTGGATGTCACCCCAAATGGCTTGTCAGAGCTTTGGAGGTCTGTCTGCTCTTTTGCCCAGACGCGAACCTTCCTGAGCCCGGAGGAGGTGCTGAAAGGCCTGCAAGGCGAAATCGAGGAGGTCCTGAGTGGCATCTCCCTGTCCGTGAACGTGCTGAAGGAGCTCTACCAGACTTACGACTTCTGCTGCATGAACATGAAGCTTTTCTTCAAGGTACCCCTTCCTTGCTGGCAAGGGCCAAGGCAGAAGCCAGAGCGAGTTCGTATCGGCCCCAGCCTTTGAGAAGGTGGGGACGTCGGAAACAAACTCGGCCTTGTCTCTCTCTCTCCTCTAAGGACAAAGAGCCCGTGCCTTGGGAATTCCCTTCTTCTCTTGCATTTTCCAGGATGAATTCCTTCTTCCACCGTGTCCAGACCATTGAGGTAAAGACAGAATTTGGTGCATCTGACCTCCACTTCCCAGACTGCTCCTCCCCCAGGGCAGCGGCAGCGCCCATCCCTACCCCTGACAGTACTAGCCCAGGCAAGAAATAAAAGTCAGGCCCAAACATCTGTTACGGGGAAACCAAGGCTTTGCGGCAGCCTCCTCCATGCCCGGAGCTGTTAGCCAAGAATAAATGACCCATTTTGGATGCTTCTCCCTTTAGGTTGTGCCTTCTGTCATGAGCAGTTTACTCATAAGTTAAACCACCACATCCAGGATGCCTGGGGGCCAACAGCAGTCACTTAGTGGGACCAGATTTTTTTTTTTTTTTTTTTTTGAGACAGTGTCTCGCTCTGTTGCCCAAGCTGGAGTGCAATGGCACGGTCTCAGTTCACTGCAACCTCTACCTCCCGGGTTCACATGATTTTCCTGCCTCAGCCTCCCGAGTAGCTGGGATTACAGGCACCCGCCACCATGCCTGGCTAATTTATATATTTTTCAGTAGAAATGGGGTTTTACCATGTTGGCCTGGCTGGTCTTGAACTCCTGATCTTGTGATCTGCCCACCTCGGCCTCCCAAAGTGCTGGGATTACAGGTGTGAGCCACCACACCTGGCCATGGGACTAGATTATTACAGATGGAGACTTACGGAGGCCCCAGTGCAAGCACCATGTGGATACATGGAGTGACACACAGCAGATAAAAACCTAAAAATGGTGCATGGCCCAGCATGGTGGCTCACACCTGTAATCCCAGAACTCTGGGAGGCTGAGGAGGGAGGATCACTTGAGCTCAGAAGTTTGAGGCTGCAGTGAACCATGCCTGTATCACTGCACTCCAGCCTGGGCAACAAAGTGAGACCCTGTTTCAAAAAAAAAAGCTTTAAGGCAGTGTTCTCTGGGGCTCTGGAGATGTGGGAGGGCCAGCACGTTTTGCCTTCTGTATCTTCTGCATGGGGTAACTTTTTAAAAACTTTGTGCACATATAACCATAATTCACATCCTTAAAAATGGGGAACACCATCCTGGAACCACTGAGCACTGACTTTAGGGTGGACGCCATTGTCAGCGGCCAAAGGGAGGCCTGTCCAGTTCTCATCTACACCTCCCGGGAGGCAGGGGAGGGGAAGCCTGCTCAGAACTCCAAAACTGCCGTCACAGAGTGCCGGCTCATGCTTGAAATCTCCCAGACCAAGAATGTGGAGGGACACAGTCACATTTCTGGCCAAGAAGCTGTGGTTCCCACATGACCCATTCTGAATCAGAAGGAAGATTCTGGGCAGGAGGAGACTTTGGAGGCGGAGAAAATGGCTTTGCCATCCACCCCCCGACAACGGGCCATGCCAGCCCCGTCTGTCCTCTGTGTCAGGTGGAGGAGCCAAGAGCTCCTGGCCCTTGGTGCCCGTGCCTCTCCTCGGGTGGCGTTGGCATGTGGCCAGATGCTTCCTGGACCTGGAAGAACGGCATCGACCTCAGCACCAGTTCAGGGGCGTGATGGTCAGTCCGCAGGAGGGGCTCCGGTCTGAACTCTCCCTGCACGGTGCCTGGTGCGTGCAGGGACGCGGAAGAGCATCCAGGGAGCCCTGGAGACGTTGTTTGGGAAACAAGAACTGTACACACAGAACCAGCGAACAGGACGGGCCTGAACGTGACTAATGCAAACACAAGCAGTGCAGATGGGAGACGGGGCCTCTGGGAAGGAACGCATTGCGATGGGCCAAAATAGTCGGGGAGGACTTCGGGGAGAGGGGGCATGAGCCACACCTGCGAGGAAGCAGAATTTCTCCATGCATGTCCATCCCGGCATCCTACTTTCCTCTCAGTCACCTTCAGGATGTGGCTCTCTGCGTGGGATGTTCTTCCAGGGAGTGGGAAATTTAACACTTCGCAAGAGCGTCCGAAATCTTGCAGCATCATTCCACCTGCTTCCCATAGCGGAGAAAACGGAGGTCCCAGCAGAGTGTGACTTACTTAGAGTTGTGTTTCGGCCAGTCTAGGGTCAGGACAGGATCCCAAACTTCATCCTCTCCAGCTCCTCCTCCTCCACACCTCATAGATAATTCATAGAACCCTTAAAGAACAACACAGACACAGAGCCTGTCCTCCCACCCCCACGATGGTGTCTTCTGGGGACATTTTGCTCCCCAGTTCCTCCTGGCTGGGATCTGAGCTAGTTGTGTAACTGGACCCATGAGTTTACTTGTGAGGATGAATTGACTAAGTGTGTTTCTCTCCTCTGCTAGGAACTCTATAAAACAGCAATTGAGTTTCTGAAGCTGGAGAAAATCGAGCTTGGGGGCGTGCGTGGGAACCTCCTCGGGAACCTGGTGACCCAGATCTACGACGAGGTCTTTGAGCTGGTGAAGGTTTTTGCCGACTGCAAATACGATCCCCTGGACCCTGGAGACTCAGTAGGTCTCAGGCAGGGATGGATGAACTGGGCTCTGGGAAAACAGCACCCACCTCAGTGCCAGCTTAGGGGAGTGGTGGACGTGCCCGAGGAGTGGGGAGGGTGCCAGGTGATCCCAACACTTGGAAAACCGTGCAGAGCGGTCCCTGCGACAGTGAGCACGTATATTCAGCTGCGGCTTAGTCCCGAGTCATCTCGGCAGGGACGGGGGCTGCAGAGGGTGCCCATGGCTTGCCAATAACTGCTGACCTTGCAATAACTGCATGCTGAATACAAGGCTGATGTTTCCATTTGCTTTTAGAGTTTTGACCGTGATTATGCCAATTTTGAGATCAAAATCCAAGACCTGGATAGGAGGCTGGCCACGATCTTTTGCCAAGCGTTTGATGACTGCAGCTCTCTCGAGTCCTCTGCAAAGGTAAGTGTGCGGTGGGGACTCGGGTGACCTGGAGGCCGGCACCGTGGCGCTGGATTCATGCTGAGAACAATGGAGACCATCTCATCCTCTCCACGTAGAGCTGATGCCCAGGGAGGGAGGGTCCTTGCTCCTGATGAGTCTTACTGCCACGTCTTAGAGGAAGAGGAGCAAGTGAGCGTGAGGTGGCATTCTTTTACTGATACTTCTTGTGCTCACTGAGAAAAAGGGGCCGTTTATTCTCGATTCAGTTTTCCCGCTATTTGAAAGGAGTTGAAGTTACAGAGGCAAAGTTGCTGTAAAAATGAAATTCATACAGATTTTGGTCCACCAAGGTGAATTTAATACAGTGCCTTCATCTGTTCAGGCCACGATGGCAAATGGCTATAGACCGGCGGCTTAAACAACGAACATTTCATTTCTCTCAGTTCTGGAGGGTAGGAAGTCCAGCAGACTCGGGGGTCTGGGGAGGGTCTACTTTTGTCCCTAGACAATCCCTTTTCATTTGGTCCTTACATGGCCGAAGGGGCAAGGGAGCTCTCTGGGGTCTCTATTTAGTTTTAGTTTTATGTTTGTTTGTTTGTTTTTGAGATGGAGTCTTGCTCTGTAGCCCAGGCTGGAGTTCAGTGGTACAATCTCAGCTCACTGCAACCTCTGCCTCCTAGATTCAAGCGATTCTCCTGCCTCAGCCTCCCTAGTAGCTAGAATTACAGGCACCCACCATCACACCCAGCTAATTTTTGTATTTTTACTAGAGACGGGGTTTCATCATGTTGGGCTAGTCTTGAACTCCTGACCTTAAGTGATCTGCCTGCCTTGGCCTTCCAAGGTGCTGGGATTATAGGCATCAGCCACCATGCCTGGCCTAGTTTAAGTTTTTGTAGAGAAAGTTTTGTCTTGGCCTCTCAAAGTGCTGGGATTACAGACCAAGGCTTCCTGCCTTGGCCTCCCAAAGTGCTTGGATTACAGATGTGGGCCACTGTGCCTGGCCTTTTATATTTTATTTTGGTAGAGACGGCGTCTCACTATGTTGCCAGGGCTGGTCTCAAACTCTTGGACTTGAGTAATCCACCCACCTCAACCTAGGATTACAGGGCACTCATCCCTTCATAAGGCCCTACCCTCATGACCAAATCACCTCCCAAAGGCCCCTCTTTCTTTTTTTTTTTTTTTTTGAGACGAAGTCTTGCTCTGTCACCCAAGCCGCAGTGCAATGGTGTGATCTCGGCTCACAGCCATCACTACCTCCCAGGTTCAAGTGATTCTCCTGCCTCAGCCTCCCGAGTAGCTGGGATTACAGGTGTGCACCACCATGGCCAGCTCACTTTTGTATTTTTAGTAGAGACGGGGTTTCACTATGTTGGTCAGGCTGCTCTCAAACTCCTGACCTCATGATCTGCCCACCTCAGCCTCTCAAAGTGCTGGGATTATAGGTGTGAGCCACTGCGTCTGGCCAGATCCCACTTTCTAACGTCATCACCTTGGGGGTGAGGATTTCAACACATGAACTGGGGGGAACAAAAACACTGAGTCCGAAACACACAGCCTTCAACTCCGAGAGGAAGGAAGGAAATGCCGCGGTTCTCAGGAGCTGTCTCTGGGTCACGGGGCTAAGGCCACTATTTATACTCTTCTGAGACTTCCAAGTTGTGTGCCTTAAGTGTATAACACGTTATCATTAGAAAAAAAGAAATCCTACGAAAAAAAGCATTTTAACAAAGAGATCATAGTTTGCTATAACTGCTGCCCCATTCTCCTTGCAGTAACTGCTGACCTTGGCTTCTGTAAATAAAAACAGTTAGCTTGCTCTGAAAAATGCCCACTATGTAAAGCTGCTTGCCTTTGCTTATCAGTAACTGCCAGAATAAGCTTCTGTAAAGTTGCTTGCCCTGCATCCCCTCACCCTCTTGGTCCTAAAACCAGGATGTGGTTTTTAGCTTAAAAACCCTGCTTCCCCTGAGCTTGGGGCCACAGGTTGGAGAGACATGAGTCCTCCGTGGTCACCGGCAATAAAGACCCTGTGATTTGGCATACTTTTTTCTTGGTGTTAATTTTTAATACTCGATCTGATATTACAATAGAAAAGAGCTAAAACCCCCAGAAAACAGGCCAGGTGCGATGGCTCATGCCTGAAATCCCACCACTTTGGGAGGCCGAGGAGGGCAGATCACCTGAGGTCAGGAGTTTGAGACCAGCCTGGCCAACGTGGTGAAATGCTGTCTCTACTAAAAACATAAAAAATTAGCCAGGCGTGGTGGTGGGCGCCTGTAGTCCCAGCTACTCAGGAGGCTGAGGCACAAGAATCGCTTGAACTCTGGAGGTGGATGTTATGGTGAACCAAAATCATGCCATTGCACTCCAGCCTGGGCAGCAGAGCATGACTCTGCCTCAAAAAACAAAAATCCAACAAACCCCCAGAAAACATCAATTCAGGAGAAATACAAATGGGCAATATGTATCTATGTTCTAGGTGTGACTTCACAAGTACTCAGAAAAATGCAGGCTGTGAAACAGCAGGGGCCATTGTCCCCAGTCAAGTTGGTGAGGGTGGTGGGAAGCTAGACATTGTCATCACCGCATCACCAGGCTCCTGGGGTGGCCGCTGTGCAGTGCCAAACGCCAGCACACTAATTTGCTGAGAGAATGTTTCATGGAGCAGCTTGGAATGCTCAAACACGGAGCACGCCTCTCCCTGCAGGCAGACCTCTCAGCCCGCTTTCCCCAGGACTGTCCAGTTTTGAAGCTGGAATTCCCATGTCTTGGGATTGCAATCACAGGTGGGGAGTGCATGTGAACGAGAACAGAAAGTTGGTCTGGAATGAAATGCCTAACTGGCAACAGCCTCTGCATTTGTTTTATATTGTTGCCATAACAAACCACAGACTAAGGCCAGCGAGGTGGCTCACACCTGTAATCCCAGCACTTTGGGAAGATGCAGCGGGCGAATCTCTTGAGGTCAGGAGTTTGAGACCAGCCTGGCCAACATGATGAAACCCCATCTCTACAAAAAATACAAAAGTTAGCTGGGCGTGGTGGTATTCACTTGTGATTTCAGCTACTTGGGAGGCTGAGGTAGGAGAATCGCTTGAACCCGGGAGGCAGAGGTCGCAGTGAGCTGAGATCATGTCACTGCTCTCTAGTCTGGGCAACAGAGCGAGACTCTGTCTCAAAATAACAAACAAAAAATCACAGACTTTGTGGCTTAAACCATAAAATTGTGTTACCTTACAGTTCTGTAGATCAGAAACTCAGCTGTAGATCAGAAGCTCAGCTGTAGATCTTGCCCAGCCAACACCACGTGTCAGCAGCCTGGGCTCCTTTCTGGATAACTCTAGGATAGAATCCATTTTCCTCTGTGTATGTGTGTCTCTCTCTCTATTTATTTATTTTTTTGAGACAGCGTCTTGCTCTGTCATCCAGGCTGGAGTGCAGTGAAGCGATTATAGCTCACTGCAGCCTCGACCTCCCAGGCTCAAGTTATCCTCCCACCTTGGCCTCCCTAGTTGCTGGGACCACACACAGGTGCCGCCACACGTGCCTAATTTTTAATTTTTCATAGAGATGAGGTCTCGCTATGTTGCCCAGGTTGGTCTCGAACTCCTGGGCTCAAGGGATCCCCCTGCCTTGGCCTCCCAAAGTGCTGGGATTATAGGCATGAGCCATTACGCCTGGCCTAGATTCCATTTTCTTTCAGGAGATTGGCGGAATTAAGTTCCTTGCTGTTGTGGGACTGGGATATGTGTTCCCTGTATCCTCACTGGCTCGCACCTAAGGACCATCATCAGCTTCTAGAGGCTGCCCCAAATCCTTAACCCGTGGGCCCCTTCATCCATCTTTGAAGTCTTTATAAGGGCCGGTTGAGTCCCTCCAGTCCTGGAATCTCTCCTGCCTCCACTCTCATTGATGCACCTCTCTGACCGACTCTTCTGCCTCCCTCTTCCACTTTTAAGGGCTGGTGTGATTAGACTGAGCCCGTGTGGACAGCCCAGAGTTCTGGGCTTGACTATTTCCAGGGCACTGATCTGAACCGCCTGGCCAGACCAGCTCCTGTGACTGTGAAGGCAATTGGGTTGGTGTGGGCAGCCTGGGGCTGTGGTCATCTTTCAGGAGGATGTCAGGGTTGAGACTCCTGAGGACAAAGATTCTCCCCCACAAATGTCAGGAGGTGAAGGTTCTTGCAAAAATGCAAATACACGGGAATTTGAAGCTCTGCAAATGTAAGGATCAAGTACGTCTTGGATGGAGTTAGTGTTCCAGGCAGAATATCAATGAATGCAAATTAATACGGCACCTCCTTGCTGTTGTTGAAACAATTATTCAATTATACCTGTTAAAGCAAGACGAGGCTGACTTGATTCATACCTTACTCATGATTTATACCATCGCAATAGAGGCAGGCATAGGGAGAGAAAAACAGAGCGTAGGCAAGTAGGAATTTCTAGTGGAGGAGCTGAGTGGGGGTCAGTAGATGGAAAATTACTTAGAGGGGACATTAGGGGTTGGGGGTTTCTGGCTAAACCCACTTCAGGATTCTTGCTGGAGGCAGGTTAGGGCAATCAGACATCCCCTGTGGGATGGTGGAGGATGGAGAACCTGATGTGAATCTTTGGTCAAGCAAAGAATCTTTGTCCGATGTTCCTTTCCTGGGAAGGTTCTTCCCCAGGTAGCTGCATCCCTGGTTGCAGGGTCCTCACTTTCTTCCTTCAACTCTAATGCCCCAGGCTGGTCCCTTCAGCAGCAGCCTGCCTTCCCTTCTCAGCACCTGCCTCAAATTCAATTGTGTACTGATTTCTGTGTGTTCGTTGTCTTCTCAACTAGTATGTAAACTCCCTGAGGGCAGGCGCTGGATTTGAGTTTCCTTAGTTCTAAGGAAACTCACAGGACAGGCGCTTTTGAGTGTTTCCTGCGGTGCAGAACTGGCTTTCGCCGGGGGAGGCTGGTGGTTGTGGATGTTGTCAGGAGGTGGTTTAGGTCCAGGGTGAGCCTTCCACGTGGAGCCTCTGAAGGATTAACACAAAAGTGTTAGGCTGCCCCAGTGCAGAAGGGTCCCAGTGGAGCCAGTCCTTTCATTTGGAAACCTCACTTGTGGAACTCCAGAATTAAAGATGGGGCACTGGTGCATGGGCTGGGCAGGTAGGCAGCTGGCTTCTGCGGCTCCTGCTCCCCTAACACCAGCTCCACCGGGAGGTGCTGTGACTCCCTGCTGCTGTGCTGACGAAGAAAATCAGAAAAATGAAGTAACTGGTCCCCCGGCCAGGGCTGGATGAATTCCCCAAGTCTCGCTGGCCCCCAAAGCCACGTGGAGATTTCAAACCCTACATCTAGTTTAGAACGACCCGAAGAGCAGATAAGGACCAGCACTTGGGTCTGAACTGAACCTCCACCGGACTTGACTGGGGGATCCAGCGGTGGGGAGGGAGCTGGGTTGAGGAGTCCCATGTTATGAGCCCTCGGGGGCTCTAGGCCTCTACCCTGTGAGGAGCAGGAGGTCCTGGAAGAAACCCAATCCTCACCTCTGCAGAGCCAGCCAGGGAGGAACAAACGCAGTGATCCTGCCCCAGGCTTTATTTCCCTCACCTGTTAGGGTAAGAGAGGCTTTTATGTCTAAAAGAATGAATCTCTCAAAAATGTTAACTGTATGTTAATGCTCAATTCAAAACAAAGAAGAGGCGGAGGGAGAAAACCCTGCTGACCATTTCCATCTCCATCCTTCCGTATTTCTCTTTGACTTGAGAACATGTCCCCTGGTTTGCCAGCCCTGTGCTCTAAATTAGGTCGGCCCCTGGGTACTCTCCCTCCTGTCCCTTCCATCCCTCGCCCATTCCCAAGTTAGCTCTCATTGTCGGCAACTCACACACGGCCAGAAACGTTCTAGAGCGATTTTCCACATGAGCTCCCCTTGGCAGAAAATAGAATTTGCTTCCTTTCCAGAAGTCATTAAGCCAAAAACTACATAAACATGAAAGCCAGGAGAGAGAAGTGGGAAGAGAGAGAGAAAAAAAATGCCGGGACAGGATGGTCATAAACTGTTTAGAGGAACTTTTTTTTTTTCTTCCAATTGTCCCATGTCAGTTCTTTGAAGAAATGAAGCTGTTGACCGCATACGTCAGCAGGCGACCGTCGAGGAAGGGGGTAGCTGGCAGGACACCAGCGTTTCCATGTCTGCCTGAGAGTCCACAGCTGTTCCATTTGCACAGCCCACAGTACAAATAGGTCCAGGGGTGACAAGAATTTTTTCGTAAGCCCAGGAGAAATCAGAATTTGGGTAAGGAAGATTTGAACAATTTTGAAAAATGCAGTTAATGTAAAAATAGCCACAATTGGCCGGGCACGGTGGCTCACGCCTGTCATCCCAGCACTTTGGGAGGCTGAGGTGGGTGGATCATGAGGTCATGAGATTGAGACCAGGCTTTCCAACGTGGTGAAACCCCATCTCTACTAAACACACAAAAAATTAGCTGGGCGTGGTGACGGGCGCCTATTATCCCAGCTACTAGGGAGGCTGAGGCAGGAGAATCACTTAAACCCAGGAGGCGGAGGTTGCAGTGAGCCGAGATTGCGCCACTGTACTCCAGCCTGGGCGACAGAGTGAGACTCTGTCTCAAAAAAAAAAATTGTTTAATTGTAGTTGTTTTGGGGTTCTTTTGTTTGCTTTTTTCTGGAGACAGAGTCTCTGTTGCCCAGGCTGGAATGCAGTGGTGCAATCTTGGCTCACTGCAGCCTTGGCCTCTGGGGCTCAAGTAATCCACCCACCTCAGCCCTCCTGAGTAGCTCGAACTATAAGCACATACCCAAAAGAATACCAAAAAATGGACCCACTTAATTTTGTGTATTCTCTGTGTTTTTTTGTACAAACAGGATTTTTCTATGTTGCCAGGCTGGTCTTGAACTCCTGGGCTCAAGTGATCCTCCTACCTCAGACTCCCAAAGTGTTGGGATTATAGATGTGAGCCATGGTGCCCAGACTATTTTTTAATTGTGTAAATCTTCCTTACCAGAATTCTGATTTCTCCTGGGCTTAGAAAAAACTCTTGTCGCCCTTGGACCTGTTTGAACCGTGGGATTACAAGCCAAGTATTTGGGGATTCGGAGTAAGTCAGCGGCAAAAGCACAGAGGCATGCACTCAGCTCGCTGACACGCACAGCAAGGTTCCGACGGGTTTTGTTTTGGCAAGGCGCACGTTCTTTTGGTCCTGAAGGAGCCCATTTTGTCCACGGCCACAGGCTGGGGAAGGGGAGGGGACTCTGGTGAAGAGGCCCCCTTCTCCTTTCTCCCCAGCTCCTGTATATGTGTGGAGGCCTCCTGGAGCGGCCCCTGATTCTTGCCGAGGTGGTGCCCAGGTATTCAGTCATGCTGGAGCTGTTTGACGCTGAGCTGGACAACGCCAAGATCTTGTATGATGCCCAGATGGCGGCCTCCGAGGAGGGGAACATCCCCCCCATCCACAAAAACATGCCTCCTGTGGCCGGGCAGCTCAAGTGGAGCCTGGAGCTGCAGGAGAGGCTGGAGGTGTCCATGAAACACCTGAAGTACATCGAGCACCCGTGAGTCCTGGCCCCAGCCAGGGGCAGGCAGGACCAGGCACCCTGCCTCCGTGGAGTGGGAGAGGGAGAGAAGCTGTCCCAGCCCTGGGCTGGACCACCTCTCCTGTCCACCAAACCATCACCTCCCTTTTCCCCTGTGGAGAAAAGGCCACAGGGGAGGATGGGCTACTCTGCTTTGGCCTTGTTGGGTGTGAGATGTCACCTGGACATCCAGACAGAGGCGCTGGGTAGGCAGGTGGATACAGAAGTCTGGAAGTCATGAGAGAGGCTGGGGTTGGGGACGTAAACGTGGGAGCATCCACACATAGATGGTACTTGTAGGCGTGACATTGGGTGACAACCCACCTCATTCAGTGGAGCAAAAGCCCAGAAGAGACCCCATCCAATCTGCCCTCCTCCCCTGAACGCCTTCTTGGTGGGAGTGCTCAGGGGCAACCTGGCTGATTCCCCCGAGCACTTGCCCATCAGCCTGGTAGACGTGAGGACCACCCAGGCAGGAACAGGCAGAGGCTGTGTATGCAGTCGGCTGAGGTACTGTCGCGTGTACTCGGCCGAGGCTCCCGGACAGTAAGGGACTGGGGAGGCTTCACGGTGGACCCAGGGATGGCTGCAGGGGAGCCCCGGCTGGAGGCCTCGGCATGGGGAGGCCAGTGCAGCCGACCAGGAGTGGGGGTCGTCTTGCAGTCATCTGGGGAGCATATTTGCTTTCATCTGGTTGGCCCCAGGTTGGAAGGGAGAACAAAAGTTGGAGCGGGCCCGGCCCTCACTCATCCAGGCCTGCCTGTGGGGAGCTGGTCGCTGCGTGGGCTCTGTTTTGGCCTTCTGGGCCAGTGGCTGCAGACTACAGGTCAGAGTCCTGTTTGAACATTTGCTCTGGCCACTGCTCGTTTGGTTATTCAGTCTGTGAGCCTTGAGTAAATGAATGGCCTGCGGCTTCGGCACCGCAGACCAGTCAGCAACCATGAGACGCGCCGGAGAGACCCCGCCGATGTCCAGCGGGGCCCCGCCTTCCCTTTCCACTCCAGGGTCATGTCTGGCGTGGAGGCCAAGCTGATATATGAGAAGTACGACGAGATGATGGAGCTGCTGAGGCGCCACCGCGAGAAGGTCTACCAGCAGTGGGTGGTGGGCGTGGACCAGGACTGCCACTTCAACCTGGGACAGCCGCTGATTCTGCGGGACGCTGCCAGCAGCCTCATCCATGTCAACTTCAGCAAAGCGGTGGGTGCCGTGTCAAAGGCTCCCCCTGGGAGCTGGGGGAGGGGCTGTAAGACCCCTTCAGCACAGATTTACGGAGGTCGATGTTTATATCATGGTTAGCCAAAAGCTTTACTTCCTTTTCTTTCTTTCTTTTTTTGAGATGGAGTCTTGCTCTGTCACCCAAGTTGGAGTGCTGTGGTGTTATCTGGCTCGTTGCAACTTCCGCCTCCTGGGTTCAAGCAATTCTCCTGTCTCTGCCTCCTGAGTTGCTGGAATTACAGGCACCCGCCACTATGCCCAGCTAATTTTTGTGTTTTTAGTAGAGACTGGGTTTCTTCATGTTGGCCAGACTGGTCACGAACTCCTGACCTCAGGTGATGCACCCGCCTCGGCCTCTCAAGGTGCTGGCATTACAGGTGTGAGCCACCGCACCCAGCCCTAAAGCTTTACTTTCTAAGTACGCACAGAGTGTATTTAAGACACGAGGCAAAGCAGGAGCATCTTTGACAATAGCTTCAATGAGTATCTTCTTGAAAGCTTTCGTGAGGAAACATCAATTTGAAATTGAAAAAAAAAAAGTCTTTGCTGAATCTAGACGAATGCGCTGGCTGGTCAAGGCAGGCACGCTGGGGAGAAGCCACGCTCGTGGGCTGTGGGCTGTGGGTTCCGTGGCTAAAACCCAGAAAGTTGAGACAAACAGAGGATGGAACAGAATTCCTACAAGAACTGCCCCTAGAGCTGCCCAGTCTGCACCCGGGAGGGCAGGGAAACCAGAGATGGGGTTTGTCTTTGGAAATCTTCCCATTCACTAAAATTCGTTCTTTAATTCACTGATACTTAGTACCTACTGTGTGTCTGTGCTTGGGATAAATTCATGAGCCAGAGATCTCTGTCTGTCCTGCCCTCCTGAAGCTGACCTCCTAGCAGGAGGGCGGGGAGGAGGATCAGTTAGCATTCACAAGGGAGCCAAGTGTATAACACAGTAGAAGGTGGAACGAGTTCCACAGAAGGAAGGGTGGGGGGGGGGTGATGGGGTGGGTAAGAAGATCAGTAGAGCTGGTGGAAGGGGCAGGTACAATCCTAGATGTGAGCAGAGACTTGTGGGAGGTCAGAGTGCCACCAAGCAGAGATGGAGGGGACAGCCTTGGAGCAGAGTCCACGGCTAAAGCAAAGGCCAGGAGCAGCAAGGAGGCCAGTAGGGCAGGGGAGTGGGCAGAGGGGAGGTCGTAGGAGAAGAGGTGAGAGGTGATGAGGAAGGGCCCCATGGACTACAGAGGGACTTGGGGTTTGGTTTGAGCAAGATGGCACCCACCACAGGGTTTTAGGCAGAGGTATGCTTCGATTAGGTTTCTATTTGTAAGGAATCCTTCTCCACGCTGTGCGGTGCATAGATTGAAGGGAGCTAGGGCGGCGGGGGAAAGAGCAGGAAAATCAGTTAGGAGCCACTTGCCACAATCCAGGCAAGAGGTGGCAGCTAGGAGGTGGCGACTGGAGCCAGGGCGGCAGCAGTGAAGATGGTGATGAATGACTGGACTTGATTGTAGTGCCATGGAGACTCCTGGTGGGTTGGAAATGGAACATGATTGGAAGAGGGGAGTCAGTCCCAGGGTTTTGGGATCAGGTGACTAGAAGGGGAGAACTGCCATCAGCCAAGAGGGCAGCTGGAGGCGGCAGGTGGGGCAGGCCACGGGGGAAGATGGGCTACTCTGCTTTGGACTTGTTGGATGTGAGATGTCACCGGGACATCCATACAGAGGAGCTGAGTAAACAGGTGGATACAGAAGTCTGGAAGTCACGAGAGAGGTTGGGTTTGGAGACGTAAATGTGGGAGCCATCCACACGTAGATGGTACTTGTAGGCGTGACATTGGTTGACATCCCACCTCATTCAGTGGAGGTAACTGATGGACTGGCTGGTCAAGGCAGCCATGACATCGGATGACATCACACCTCATTCAACTGAGAGTCAATTGAGAAAGACCAAGCTCTGTGGCTCCCCATCATGGACATCTTGAGATGATCGAAAGAGACTAATAACGGTGACCAGGCATGTCTAGTGTCCTGGAAGCCAGGAGGACACTGTGTACCCAGGAGGAAAGAGTGTCTGCTGCTGGGGGATCTCATGAGATGAGGCCCGTGACGTGACCCGTGGATTCTGCAACTGGGAAGTTGTCTCAACTTTGAGAATAGCTTTGCGGGCAGAAGTACTGCTGGGAGGGATGTCTCTGTTGTCCATCTCTTGAGTCATAACCGGGTGGGAGGAGAGAGAAGAGGGAAGGTCAGATCCTAGGGAGGACACAAGGTAAGCCCCAAAGTCTTACTCCAAACCATCTGGGGGTAGTGGGGAGGAGAGGACAGAGATAAGAAAATTAGGATGATGTCATCCACCCATGTGATGATGATGATGATGATGTCAGGCACCCATGGTGATGATGATGATGTCACCCACCCATGAGGGTGATGTCAGTGCTTTTTAGCTCTGGATCAGCCAACAGGGTGATGTCCTGGTCCTGCCAGCATACACTCCCTCCCACCAACTCTGAGGTCCCCCAGGCTGTCAAAACATCCCAGGAGCAGACGCTCGCTTCTGTTGCTGAACACCGCACCGTTGACATGACCTGCTCACACGTTCTTTGATCTTCATTTGTCATTTAGTTGGTAGCAGTTCTGAGAGAAGTCAAGTATTTGAATTTCCAGCAACAAAAAGAGATTCCAGACAGTGCGGAGAGTCTGTTCTCGGAGAACGAAACCTTCCGGAAGTTTGTGGGCAACTTGGAGCTCATCGTTGGCTGGTATAATGAGGTGAGTTGGTGCTACGCCTGATGTAGCTTTGTTTTGTTTCATTTTTTTTTTTGGTCAGGTTTCAGTTTTTGTTTATGACTAATGCTCGTGTAAGATCTCCAAGTGGAGCAGAATGAAATCAGTGTATTTTAATATTCACACGTGGTTCAAGCCTCTTTTCATTATTCATGCAAATAGCAGCAAAGATAGTGATAACTCACAACAGCTGGTGATGGATATATTATTCCTCCTGGACTTTGGCTTACGTTACATGATTTTTTTTTTTTGAGACAGTCTCGCTCTGTCACCCAGGCTGGAGTGCAGTGGCACAATCTCAGCTTACTGCAACCTCTGCCTCCTGAGTTTAAGCGATTCTCCTGACTCAGCCTCCCAAGTAGCTGGGATTACAGGCATGCACCACCACACCCAGCTGGTGATGGTAAAAATACAAACAATTTTTTATTTTTGGTAGAGACAGGGTTTCACCACGTTGGCCAGGCTAGTCTTGAACTCCTGACCCCAGGTGATCTGCCTGCCTCGGCCTCCCAAAATGCTGGGATTACAGATGTGAGCTACCATGCCTGGTCAATTATGTGATTCTTTATAGATCCTTTTATCCTCCTGAATATATTTTGGATAATATTAAAGTCATTCAACATTGCTTCCATGATTTCCATTAAAGTCGGGAGGACAGGATGGGCATTTCCTGGAACCCAGACTAGGATTATCATAAGGAAGCTGTGTGTGAGGGGCTGGGAGGTGGCGGTCCCTGCTCAGCTCTTTGGTTCGAGAACTTCTTTTTGTTTTGACTCCTGACATCCATCTGATCTAGGGGACCTGACACAGTAATCACAAGAGGCTGATTGTGGAAGAACTTCCCAGTAACTGTTGGAGGTTGGGGGGCGGTCCCGTTTAGCAACACAGAGCTTGTTCAGAGCGTCTCTTTCCTGACACGAGGCTGGAAACCGAGTCAGGAACTAGAGGGAATAACATCATCCGTGTTCTTTTTTGTCTGTCTGCTTCCACTTGGCCGATTATTTCGAGTTGATTCACATTGTTGCATGCAACAGCATTCTTCTTTTAAAATTTGAGTCAGTTTTATCATGCAGAAGCAGTGTGTTGTAGGCATATAGCACTATTTATCCGTTCCTCTGTTGATGGACATTTGGGTTGTTTTCAGTTTTGGCTTTTACAAGTAACGCTGCTGCGGACATCCCTGTACAATCGGAAGGGGCCCGGGGCCCGGAGAGTGTGGCTGTGGGGCTCAGTGAGCAGCCACCGGGCCTGTTTTCCTTCTACACATCTTTCTTATGGCCTCCACTCATATATCCTGGGAAAGGTGACCATTTGTGCCACACAACCTTGACCCCACTCCAAGCCGCAGCAGAGCAGGGCCAATGTGGACGCTGTTCATTTTCTGTTGCTGCTGTAACAAATCACCACAAACTGAGTGGCTTCAAACAGCACATACTTCCTGCCCTCCGGTTCTGGAGGTCAGAAGTCCTGAATCTGTTTCATTCTGCTGGAGATAAGGCGTCAGCTGGGTTGCCTCCTTCTGGAGGGTGAAGCGGATAGTCTGTCTCCTGGTCTTTTCCAGTGTCTAGAGGGTGCACTTTCCTGGGCTCATGACCGTTGTATTAGTCAGAGTTCTCCAGAGAAACAGAACCAATGAGATAGATAGATGGAAGGAGGGAGGGAGGGAGGGAGGGATGGATGGATGGATAGATACGTAGATAGGCAAGCAGGTAGATGGATGGATGGATAGATGTATATGGATGGATGAATGGATGGCTAGCTATAGATGGGTGGATAAACATATATAGATAAGTGTATATGGAGTTTTATCATGAGGAATTGCCTCATGTCATTATGGAGGTTAAGAAGTCTTACAGCCTGCCGTCTGCAAGTTGGAAACTCAGGAAAATAGGTGGTATCACTCACCCTGAGTCCAAAGCCTGAAAACCAGGGGAACAGGTGGTGTAAATCAGGGTCCAAAGGCCGAAGAAGATGAGATGGCCCAGTTCAGGCCATGAGGCAGAAAGAAGGGGTGAATTCCTGTTTCCTCCACCTTTTGTTCTATTCAGGCCCTCAACGATTAGACGAGAACCACCCATGTTGGGGAGGACTGTCTGCTTTCCTGAGCCCACCAATTCCAATGCTTATCTCATCCAGAAACACCCTCACATACACCCCAGAAACCATGTTCAATCTGGGCACCCCGTGGCGCAGTAATGTTGACAGAATCAGCCCTCACGGCCCTATTATTTCATGTTCAAAGCACATCACTCCAACTTCTGCTTCTGTCATCACACTGATGCCTTCTCTTTTGACCTTCTTGCCTACCTTTTTTTTTTTTTTTTTTTTAGACAGAGCCTTGCTCTGTCACCCAGGCTGGAGTGCGGTGGTGTGATCTTGGCTCACTGCAACCTCCACCTCCTGGGTTCAAGTGATTCTTCTGCCTCAGCCTCCCGAGTAGCTGGGATTACCAGTGCCCATGACCATGCCCTGCTCATTTTTGTATTTTTAGTACAGATGGGGTTTTACCATGTTGGCCAGGCTGGTCTCGAACTCCTGCCCTCAAGAAATCTGCGTGCCTTGGCCTCCCAAAGTGCTGGCATTACAGGTGTGAGCCACGGTGCCTGGCCTTGCCTCCCTCTTACAAGAATTCTAGAGATTGCCTTTGGCCTCCCTGGCAATCCTGTGCACCCACATATTCAGCCCCCATCAAGATCCTGAGGCAATCACCCCTGCAAAGTCTCTTTGTCATGTAAGGTTATGGTCACAGCTTCCAGGCATTAGGGTGTGGACAACTTTGGGAGCCATAATTTCTCCTTCTATAGACCTAATCCAACAGGGGCCAACAAGGTTCCCTCTCTTTTGAGTCCTGGGAATTTGGAATTGGGTCCCAGAGAGAATGCATCAGTCAGATGCTGGTGAGCACAGGGTGAATTGTACGGTCAGCTCCAGCCTCATCCACACCAGAGCCATGGAGGAGCAGAGAAACACGAGTGAGCAGGAACGCAGGCTGCAAGAGGAATGGGGCAGGTGGCTGGAGAGGTCCTGGCAAGGGACAGACCCCAAGGGATGGAGAAGGAGCCCTCATGTGAGCTTTCCAACATGGGCTGTTGAACAGTAATCAGCAGGGTAAACAGATCTCACCCCCGAAACTGTGTTCACTCTGGCAATTACAGAGTCATAATATTTAGCTACTTTTCTGGGCTAGTTACAGTGAGACAATACATTGCCCTCCCGAGGATCTGTGTAAGTTGTGGGTAAAACCTGAAGCCCAGGCTTCACACAGGCAGGAGCACCCCCCTCCCCAGCAGCCCCAGCAGGGCTCCCTGGATTCTGATCGCCAAGCGGCCCTGCTATCTTTATCCATGGTCCATTCATTAGAAACACCGCGCCTTTTTCCAGCTGGCTAATGAGTTCGTGTTCTTTGTAGGGACATGGATGAATCTGTAAACCATCATTCTCAGCAAACTGACACAAGAACAGAAAACCAAATACTGTGTGTTCTCGCTCATAAGCGGGTGTTGAACAATAAGAACACATGAGCACAGGGAGGGGAGCATCACACACCGGGGTCTGTTTTGGAGGGAGCTGGGGGGAGGGACAGCAGAGGGTAGGGGGAGGTTGGGGAGGGATAATGTGGGGAGAAATGCCAGATATAGGTGATGGGGGGAATGGAGGCAGCAAACCAACTTGCCATGTATGTATCTATGCAACAATCCTGCATGATCTGCACATGCACCCCAGAACCTAAAGTACGGTTTAAAAAAGTTCTGTCTAAAGAGCTCCCTTCATGGACTCCAGGTGAGGCAGGAAACACCATAATTTAGTCACACACTAAAGAGGTGTGTTCTGAGATTCTCTCACGTAGGGTGTAATCTCAGAGCAAAGCTCCGTGATTGGGAAGAGACCACTGTCCTTGTCATTAACAACCCAACCCTGGTGGGCAGAATCCTGCCTGTCACCTTGCTTTGTAATCTTGTCGATGCATCCTTGTCTTCTGTCTGGTTTTCAGCCAGTAACTGCTCTTACACTCTATTTCTCTGCCCTACCCATTTATCCTGAAAGTCAATGGTCAGAAAACATTCGAAGGCATGGGTGTGGGTGCGTTATTTAAAGTATCAAAATGGGCCGGGCGCAGTGGCTCACCCCTGTAATCCCAGCACTTTGGGAGGCCGAGACAGGCGGATCCCTTGAGGTTGGGAGTTTGAGACCAGCCTGGCCAACATGGTGAAACCCCACCTCTACTAAAAATACAAAAATTAGCTAGGCATGGTGGTGGGCACCTGTAGTCCCAGCTACCCAGAAAGCTGAGAAAGGAAAATCACTTTAAGCTGGGAGGCAGAGATTGCAGTGAGCTAAGGTCATGCCACTGCACTCCAGCATGGCCAGCAGATTGAGACTCCGTCTCAGAAAAAAAAAAAAAGTACCAAAATGTATGTAAAGAATGATTCTGAAAGGCAGATCATCAGCGTGTAGTTTGTGCTTCTGACTCTGATTCCATACTTCATGTAGAAGCGTCCTGAAAAAGTTATAAAACAAGGTGTTGCTTCATACAGTGAGATTCCTGGGCTCAAATGGTGCTTTGTATTTAAGGGAATCATTTATAAAAACTCCTTTGTTTGTTCTGTTTTGTAAATTCAGGTTTTCAAGCATTAATTTCTTAGAGTCGGGCAAACTGCATTAAAACTGTATAGAACCTATGCTATTTTGGGGGGGGTGCGGGACAGAGTCTCTGTTGTCCAGGCTGGAGTGCAGTGGCACGATCTTGGTTCACTGCAACCTCCACCTCCTGGGTTCAAGCGATTATTGTGCCTCAGCCTCCCAAGTAGGTAGGATTACAGGTGCACGCCACCACACATGGCTAATTTTTGTATTTTTAGTAGAGACAAGATTTCACCATGTTGGCCAGGTTGGTCATGAACGCCTGTGATCCACCTGCCTCGGCCACCCAAAGTGAGAACCTATACTGTTGTTAACACTGATCCATTAACAACTTGAATAGCTTCTTTGCAGATCCTGGATTTTCTGTTGCATAACTAGACTTCGGGCTTTAGGCTGGGCACCCTGACTCACACCTGTAATCCCAGGACTTTGGGAGACTGAGGTGGGAAGATGGCTTGAGCTCAGGAGTTTGAGACCAGCCTGGGCAACATAGCAAGACCCCATCTCTACATTTTATAAAATAGAAAAAAAGATTTTGAGCTTTAGATTCATGACCAGGGGAAAGGGTTTGAGCCCAGAATTGCTCAGTGATCCATGTGTATTTCTGTGGCTTAGAATCATAAGAAACCAAATACACAAAGTTTGGGATTATATACTGAGGACTTACATATTAAAAGTAATGGCAAAGATGGCAGTTACTTTCGCACCAACCTATACAGAGTTAATTCCTAAATAGCCATGGTTTGGGCTAGAAAGACATAGGAATACTATAACATAAAAACAGTAACCATGTACATAAATCTTCAGTGATAAAAGTCATTCTAAAAGTTGGAGTCTCCTGAAATATGATTTCCAAACAAAAAAACGTTAATCATCATTGGCTTCGTTGGTGTATTAGGCTGTTATTATATTGCTATAAAGAAATACCTGACTCCTGTAATCCCAGCACTTTGGGAGGGTGAGGCGGGCGGATCACTTGAGGTCAGGAGTTCAAGAGCAGCCTGGCCAATATGGTGAAACCCCGTGTCTACTAAAAATACAAAAATTAGCCAGGTGTGGTGGCGTGCACCTATAGTCCCAGTTACTGGGGAGGCTGAGGCAGGAGAATTGCTTGAACCTGGGAGGCAGAGTTCGCAGTGAGCCGAGATCACACCATTGCACTCCGGCCTGGGCAACAGAGCAAGACTTCATCTGAAGAAAAAAACACAAAAAACTGAGCCTGGGTAATGTATAAAGAAAACAGTTTTAACTGGCTCATGGCTCTGCAGGCTGCACAGGAGCATAGCAGCTTCTGCTTCTGAGGGGACCTCAGGAAACTTGGAACCGTGGCAGAAGGGGAAGGGGAAGCAGGAGCCAGGATGGAGAGAGGTGGGGGAGGCGCTACCCATGTTGAAAAACCAGATTTCATGAGAACTCATTCGCGATCCCAAGGACGGCATCAAGGGGTGGTGCTGAACCATTCATGAGATCATGGTCCCCGCGATCCGGTCACCTCCCATGAGGCCCCACCTCCAACACTGGGGATTATAATTCAACATGAAACCTGAGTGGGATCTCCCATTGGTACTGAGGAGTAAAAGTCCTTACCAGAGAACAATTTAACATCTGGTTGGGTTCGGAACAAAACCTGTTACCTCTGTTTTGCAGATAAAGACCACAGTGAAGGCAGTAGAGTATCTGCTAATCAAGTCAGAATTGGAAGCAATCGATGTCAAATTATCGAGCGCTGAAACGACATTATTCTGGAACGGCGAAGGTACGGGGGGCCACATTCCTCCCGCCTCAGGTTAAACTTGGGGGCCCAGCCTGCCCAGCATCTGTCCCCAAACACTGCTGGAGTGGCCACTTCTACCTCCTGGCTGCATGGATCTGCTTTAACTGTGAGGGGACTAAAGGAGAGTTACTTCCACCTGCTTGCCCAGGCCAAAAAAAGCCCATCTGTGTCATTTACAAATGGAATCAGGCAAAGACTCCCTGGGAACCGCCCAGGGGTTCCAAGATTCCCAGTCTGGGCTTGCTGGAAGCCCGGGTTCCACTGCAGGTTTACGGAGCACTCACAGAGCGTGCACGGCTGGTGAGCAGAGCCGGTGCGCATCTCGGCTAACTCCAGGCCGATGTCAGGAAGGCAGAAGGAAGTGTAGCCACAAGCCGCCTTCTCCCCTTCATTCCATCACTGGACAAGGCAGAAGGCCTCTGGCCCCTGGCCCCACCTCTGATGCTCCCAGAGGTGGAACTTTTTTTTTTTTAATTTTTGTTTTTGAAAGAAAGAAGAAGAGAGAAAAGGAGAAAGAAAGACAGAGTGAAAGAAATTAAAAAAAAATGAAAGAGAGAAAGAAAGAGGAAGAGAAAGAGGGAGAGAGAGAGAACGGGATTCTTGTTCTATTGCCCAGGCTAGCATGCAGTCTAAAAATGGGTATTAAAAACCTCTTTTATGCCAATAATTGTGCTTAACAATGGAGACCGGAAGGAATAAGAGATGAAAATAACAAACAAGCAGCCAACCAATATTTTATTTAAACCTGTGAAATGCTATGCAATTGCTGAGGAGTGATTTACTTCCAATTATGTGGTCACTTTTAAAACAGGTGTAATGTGATACTGAGAAAAATGTGTGTTTTGTGGATTTGGGGTGGAGAGTTCTGTCAATATTTGTTAAGTTTACTTGTTCCAGGTCTGAGTTCAAGTCCTGGATATCCTTGTTAATTTTCTATCTCGTCGATCTGTCTAATATAGACAGCATAGTGTTAAAGTCTCCCACTATTATTCTGTGCGAGTCTAAGTCTCTTTGTAAGTTATTAAGAACCTGCCTTATGTATCTGGGTGTTCCTGTATTGGGTATGTATATATTTAGGATCGTTAGCTCTTCTTGTTGCATTGATCCTTTCACCACCATGTAATGTCTGTTTCTTATGGCCTTTGTTGCTTTAAAGTCTGTTTTATCAGAGACGAAAATTGCAGCTTCCGTTTTTTTTTGTTTTTTTTTCTCTCCATTTGGTTGGTATGTCTTCCTCCATCTCTCTGTTTTGAGTCTTTGTGTATCCTTGCATGTGAGATGGGTCTAGAATTTTTTAGTATTTTTAGAAGAGACAGGTTTTCACCATGTTAGCCAGGCTGGTCTCCAACTCCTGATCTCAGGTGATCCACCTGCCTCAGCCTCCCAAAGTGCTGGGATTACAGGCGTGAGCCACAATGCCTGGCCAAATAGAACTTTTATATGCACTGCAAATCCAAAAAATTCATGTGACGTGCTTTATTGCAATATTTGCTTTATTGCAGTGGTCTGGAACTGAGCCTACAGCATCTCTAAAGTATGCCTGTAATTTTAAACTTAATTGTATTGGCTGGCTGGGCGTGGTGGCTCACGACTGTAATCCCACTACTTTGGGAGGCTGAGGTGGGTGGATCACAAGGTCTGGGGTTCAAGACCAGCCTAGCTAACATGGTGAAACCCCGTCCCTACTAAAAATACAAAAAATTAGCCAGGTGCGGTGGCGCGCACCTGAAATCCCAGCTACTCTGGAGGCTGAGGCAGGAGAATTGCTTGAACCCAGAAGGCAGTGGTTGTGGTAAGTGGAGATCATGCCATTGCACTCCAGCCTGGTCAACAGAGTAAGACTCCGTCTCAAAAAAAAAAAAAAAAAAAAAAAAATTGTATTGGCCTAACTCATAACAGACATCCGAGTCTTTCATTACATATACCCCCTTAATCATTTTTATAAAGGCATGAACTACTGAAAAAAGTATAGTTGTTTTACACAGATTTTCATTCTTGAGCTGAATCAATACCGTTTGCTTTTCAACGACTCTTTTATATTTCTACCTTCACACTAAAGAGTCACTGAGTAATAAACATTCTAAACAATTGTTCTCATGTGATTTAAAATCTGGTCTGTGTTTACATTTGAAATTAAGTCTGCTCTTTAGGGAGAAAAATTCTGGAAGCCATAATGAAAAGTAGAGCTGGCAACATGCTCAATTTAACTTTCCTCTGACCCACTGTGAAGCTCAGCAGACATTACTCTAAGCAAACCTGCCCTCTTGCAGCCACCACTTTTTTTCTTTCATATGTATGACAAGGTTTATCTACTAAGATGGCTATAAGCAATTTTTCCCACTATAGATGCATGCTGTTCTACCCATCAGGAGCTGAATTTACTTTAACTCCCCTTGAATCTGGGCTACCCTTATAAGTTGCCTTGATCAGCAAAATGTGGCAAAAGGCATCTCAGCCAGTCCTGGGCCTAGCCTAAAGAGTTCTGCCTTCTCTGTAGAAGAAGCCAGCTGCTATGCAAGAAGTCTAACTACCTGAAATTATGATGCTGTGAGAAAGCCCAAGCTAGCTAGCCATGTAGACAGGGAACACTTGGAGAATTGAGGAACTTAGTTCACAGTGAACAGGGACCTCAGACACTTGACTCCAGTCAAGCTGTTCAATGTCTCCAGTCATTCCAGCCTTCTGAGGTGACAGCAGAGAAGAGACATTCCCACTATGTCCCACCCAAATTTCTAAATGAAAGAACTATAAGAAAATAAAATGGCAGTTGTTTTAAATCCACTAAATTTTTAGGTAGTTCAGTTCATAGTAGGTAACATAAACACCAGGAACACTAGAGGTATTTGCTATTTTTAACAAAAGTCTTTATACTTTTGAAATACTATATTGCACATCTTAGAATAGGGAATTTTTACATGTTTTTGCTTATCAAAACATCTTTATTATCTTAACAATTAAGATGCCAGGCTGGGGCGTGGTAGCTCATGCCTGTAATCCCAGCACTTTGGGAGGCTGAGGTGGGCAGATCTTGAGGTCAGAAGTTCGAGACCAGCCTGGCCAACATGGCAAAAACCCGTCTCTACTAAAAATATAAAAACTATCTGGGCGTGGTGGCAGGCGCCTGTGATCCCAACTACTTGGGAGGCTGAGGCAGGAGAATTGCTTGAATTCGGGAGATGGAAGTTGCACTAAGCCAAAATCGCCCCACTGCACTCCAGCCTGGGCGACAGAGTGAGACTCAACCTGGTGGTTGGAGGGCAGAGATAGCCAGATTCTATTACTCAAGGCCCTGATGGCTATATGCTATGACTGTGATTAACTTGCTTTTTTTTTTGTATATTTTCTACTGGCCTAAGATTTTATCTATCTATAAATTAGCAGATTCTGCACAGTATAACATATGAATAGGTGAGAACCTACTGCACAATTTCACCTTAGCAATATTTAATAAATTTACCTTGTAAATCAAGTACTAGTAACTCCCCTCTTGTATATTCATAAGTCCAGTGGCTAAAGGCTAGCATGATCTCTTCCAGAGTATTAGTTGGAATAATCTCATCTCCATTATTATTGTTGTATTTTCTAAATTCTCCAGTCATACATTCTTCCACGGCGAACCATTGTCCTGCTGAATGGCAATACAGCAGGAAAACTTCAAGGAACCTTATGAAAAACAGTTATAAATATTACTAGCAGTTAATAAAATTCTAATTGATCTACAAAATCAGGATTTAAACATTCAACATCAAAAACAAAGGTCAAAATGGACTGCTATCCATATAATAAAAGATCCCAGAAAAAATTAAAGATTTACCTTGGAGAATATGGTATGGATTTGGGTTTCATTTGATTAAAGGCAAATGTAAGCTTTTGTGCTGCTCTCTGTTGTTGAATTTCCTACAAAAGGGGAGAGAACCCTTGTTTAATATTTAAACTAAGATTATATTTGGCTTATTGATATTTCAGAAGTTAAAATATAAAGCTTAAATTATGTTTCACTATTAAACATTCACCACCACTTACTCGCAGACACAGATGCAGAACTGTATCTTCTTTATAAATACTTGACCACGTATTAACCACCTCCGGAAGAAAAGATTTGATAATATAAAGATGCCCTGATTTGAGGATATCATGTTCTGACCAGGTACACTGTACTTTGACAGCTCTTCGTAAACCTCCTCCCATCTCCTCTTTGCTTAAAAACTCTATTTTGGCACAGAGGCCAAGTTGTGACCAAGAAGACATGCTGTTATTTAGTATGTTGGGTGAACTCTCTTCCAAACGATACACTGTGACAGGCTCCCCTGTAAAATGAATGAAAACAACTTAAGATTAAATTATGACTCTTTAAAAATGACAAAGTAAAATAAAAATTAGCAGGTATCTTTCATTAAGGACGAGAAGATAAAATGGACCAATACATAGTTTTATAAAAAGAAATTTAATAGCCATAGGTAAGAAATACCTCTAAACTCATGTGTAATAATAGGCATTTTTGAAATTCTGAGCATTTTACAGAAGACTTTTAAAAAAGCAACTGAAATTATAAACACTTCTGAACTGAACATAGAAGTTAGAGCTGTCTGCTTCATGGACACTGTGAGGTCAATTTATACATGTTACTAGATAGCAGATCAAGAACTTTTTAGAATTAGAATATATTGTTGCTTCTAGATATGCCAATAATGGAGAAATTCAATACTTCTGATGTCTCCCTTCTTCTATTCAAACATCCCTCACTCTTATAGCAGTCAGATTAAGAATTTATTTGAAATGGATACTTCTTAATGTGATCCCACCCACATTCTACATTATAGCTACAAATCACTAAAGGGTTAATTTTCCCTTTTATTTATTTCTTTAACTTTTGGATTTACCTCTTGGAGGCACAGGTGTAAATGGAATGCTCTGTGATAACCTCATCAAGTTATTTCTTTCCACAGCTGCATAAAAATGAGAGAGAAATAATGAAATCCCTAAAGGTTCAAAATATTATTAAATTTTGTTTTTAATATTACTGACCTGAGTAATAGTAATTTGTATCCATAGCTGGCTTAAACGGAGAAGTTAGACCTAAAATGGCAAATAAATAAATGAGACCATTTAAAAAGTACTAGTAGAGTAAAAATGTTAACTCGGATATTCTTATAAAATAATCTTAAATTTCCATTGTGTAACTGTTCCTCACAAAAACAGCAAAAATGAGAAAATATGTCCACTGTGCTACATTATCCTATTTCATTATGCCAGATTAGTGAGAGTTGTGCATTTGGACACCTACAAGAGAAAATTATGTTTCACACTATCCTAACTCCTGCCATAAGTTCATTCTTTTCATATCTCCCACTCAAAAAGAAAAATCTCTTTTTGATTCTGACATTGCAGGGGTGGGGACTGTAGCCATGTAGCCATTTTAGCAGGTCTACCACAAGATGAACTTCTGAAATGTGAAACATATCCACCAAAAGCCCTTCCCCTATCTTTTTTTTTTTTTGTGGACTTGACCTTTAAATGTAGCAATAAGACAAGGACATAAGTCAAATCTGCTATGTGCTAAATTTCTAGAACACAAATAAAAAGAAACCTACTGTCTTGCAGGAAAAGGAAGTTAGTCAACAGTTGTAATACTGCACAGTAAGTATAAAAATATACTTTAAAAATGTGTATATACACATCCATGTGTGCACATACTGTAAGACTATATAGGAGAAGTACCTAATGCCTTCTGGTTGAGAAGACGTCAAAGGCTGTCTCAGAGTAAGAGAAGGGGGAAAACAGTATTTTGCAAGGCACTGGTGTGTAGAGGGCAACAGTCACAAAGTCATGGAAGTGTTAAAGTACATGCTACACTTGGGAAACTGCACACAGTTTAGTATGAACAGGACTAATTATATACACATCAGAATGACCTATAGAGCTTTTTGGATATACACCCACCCAGATGTCACTGCAAAATATTCTAATTCTGTAGGTATGCATCATCATATAAGTGATTCTCTACAAATGATATGAACATGCAGCTAAGCCTACAAATTAATGGACGAGAATATTGGCATAACTGTAGGAGGTGAGGCTACAGAAACAGGGCATATCAAATTGTTAGGAGGTCAGGCACAGTGGCTCATATCTGTAATCAGAACACTTTGGGAGGCTGCAGTGGAAGGACTGCTTTGAGGCCAGGAGTTCAAGACCAGCCTGGATAACATGGCAAGGCCCCATATCAACAAAAAAAGTTTAAAAATTAGCCAAGCAAGGAGCTGCCCACCTGTGGTCCTACCTACTCAGGAGGCTGAGGTGGGGGGATTGCTTGAGCCTAGGAGACTGAGGCTGCAGTGAGCAAAGACTGTACCACTGCACTCCAGCCTGGGTGGCAGAGAGATCATGTTTCTAGGGGTGGAGTGGTGGGGGTGGGAATTAAAGAGTCTAATATGTCATGTTAAAGAAGAACACTGGATTTTATTAAACAACAATGGGCAAAAATGTAAAGCAGAGGAATGACCAGATCAGATCTTTTAGAAAAACCAGGCTGGGCATGATGGTTCTTGCCTGTAATCTCAGCACTTTGGGAGGCCAAAGCAGAGGGATCACAAAGTCAGGAGTTCCAGATCAGCCTGGCCAACAGGGTGAAACCCTGTCTCTATAAAAGTACAAAAATCATAGGCATGGTGACATGCGCCTGTAATCTCAGCTACTTGGGAAGCTGAGGCAGGAGAATTGCTTGTATCTGGGAGGTGGAGGTTGCACAGTGAGCCAAGATTGCACCACTGTACTCTGTACTCCAGCCTGGGCAATAGAGCAAGACTCCATCTCAGCCAGGGGTGGATATCATTTTGGTGGCAGAATAGAACATATTCGAGAAGTAAAACTACAGGCAAGGACCCCAAACTGGCATAACAACTTTGAGAACCTATTTGGTAGTAATTACCAAATGTGAACACATACTAACTCTGACTCAGCAATTCCATTCCTAGGCATAATGCCAATAATAAATACATGTATATGTTTATCAAATAACATGAACAAGAATGCTTACAGCAGCAAGTCATAATAGCCATACAGTGGAAGGTACTGAAATGACCTCCAAATAGCAGAATAGATAAGTAAATTCAATATATTCACATAAGGAAATCCTACATATTAGTGAAAATGCACAAATTACCACTACACACAGCAATACTGATGCATTTTATAACAATATGCTAAAAGGAAGAAGGAAGACACCAAACAGTATATACTGTATAATTTCATTTATATAGCCAATATGCATACACATGCAAACACACACCCCTCCCCCGACAAAATTGGTGAAACTACTGTCTTGAGGAAGAAACTATAAGACGAAGTGGAAACAAAGGAAAGGGGATATAAGCAAAATTGTTTTTGGGTGCTGATTACATGGCTATACTTACTTTGTAAGAATTCAGTGAATTTTGCACTATTCTGTATGCACTATACACTTCGATAAAAGGATGAAAAAGTAATGGTCTAAACTGAAAGGAGCAGTGGGATGTATAGCAGAGGATGGATTTTGGAGACACGCAGGAAGTAAATGCAATCGGACTTTGTGACTACAAAGTCAAGGTGGTCAAGAATAACTCGGCTGACTAAAAGTTTCATTTGTTAAAAGAGAAAATATTACAAAATGAACAGACTGTGTAGCAGAGACCAAGTGGGCAGGGAAGAAGTGTGACAATATAGAGATCATCATTAACAGGGTGGTTCATGTGTTTGTGAAACATCTACGGTAAGGAGCAACGGTAAGAGGGAAGAACTTTTCACTACCATGGCTTTGTCTAGCTTGAAGTCTAAAATGTCTTACCTAGAATAATGCGGTGTATGCTGTAACAGATCATGTAAGATTCTCATTTTTTTACATTAAATCTACCACACAGACTCACCATTTAATGTTCCTTCTTCAGATGGCCTAAAGAAACACCAAAAAATATAGTATAAGCTGTGCTACAATTTAAGTTTTGGCTATCATTTAATTTTTTGATTTTATAAAATTAACATTATATAGTAAATTATTAACGAAATTATGATATTGATTCCCTTTGTTTGAATATTTGCCATTTCCCTTAAGCCAATTCCAATCAATAGATATATATCCATATGTATCTACTTGTTAATAACTTAATATCTCTAATTTATGCCTAAATATTATTACTAGTTTGGTGCCAAATTGAGGGCTCTATACTAATAAACTATTTCATAACTTCTCTATTTGTGGAGATTCATTCCAGTACTGTAACAGTACACTGAGATAACTTTGCAGGATGCTAGAAATATTTCAATAGAATTGATGGGCAAAGAATTGATTGAAAAGTAAGTAGATGTCATTTTGCCTCTTGGTTTCTAATGTTGAAAAATATTTTCCCCAATATTCACTGTAAATTATTTGTAACAACATACACTGGCACCAAATGAAGGTTCTTTTACTACCAAATTCCAGTGTCAGTTAGATACACAGGTACAGCAAAAAGGAGAATGGAATGAGAATAAAGAAAAACAGGTTAGAGGCTTAGCACTTTCATTATACAACTATGTAACCTTACTCAGGAATGAAAGGACCAGATCCAGAACGGACCTTGGAAGCATATAACCTTCTCTCTCTCCAGCTCCTACATTCTACCTGACCCTGTTGTTTCCTGTTGATTTTCATCTTAATAAAAACATTTTCTTATAAAAATTATTCTGAATCTAGTATCATCCCTTTGCCTGCTGCTAATCAATCACTCTTTTCTCAGCACCCAAAGAGTTGCCAATCAACTCCACCTTTATGGGTAGTTCTTGGGGTCAGCATTCTGTAAGACAATGTTCTTTTGTTAGACACCAGAATTAACACCAACTTGAAGTACCTATTCTGTATTTACATCTATGGCTTTGGTTACAAAAGAAGACATTCCTTGAAGAGGTGTGACTATAAGTAGGTTTTCCAAACACCATTCCGGTGTCAGGATACCTAATTTGAACAGCTGCTTATCCTGTGGCCCAGGTTTATTTTCTTCTCTATATACCCAGGTTTATTTTTTAAAAAAACAATTATTTTATTTTTTGAGACAAGGTCTTGCTGTTGCCCAGGCTGGAGTGAAGTGGTGCAACCATGGCTCACTACTCCGGCGCTCAAACAATCCTTCTGCCTCAAGCCTCCTGAGTAGCTGGGACCACAAGTGCACCTCTATGCCAGCAAATTTAAACAAAAAACAAAAAAGAATTTTTTTTTTGGTAGGGATGGGGTCTCACTATGTTGCACACGCTGGCCCCCAACTCCTGGGCTCAAGCAATCCACCACATTGGCCTCCCAAAGTGCTGGGATCACAGGTGCAAACCACCATGCCTGGCTCAAATTTATTTCTGATTCACGGAAGGGGAAAAACACTGAAGAATATTAATTTCCCCCAAATTGGCCTCTCTGCTCAAGTAATCCATATGGGAGAATGACTCTACCATGCTTCCAGTATCAGATGGGTGTCAAATCAAGACTTTTTTTTTGTTTTTCTCAAAATCCTTTGGAATTTTACAATACTAATTCCTAGAATGGAAATAGAGAGATTGTCTTAGATTCACTTTACCCTTATGTCTAATCTGTACTAAAAAGTTTCACTTTCTGGGGACAATTACCTGTCAGATTGCCTTTAGTTTCCACTTTTGATTTTGGATTACCACATGACCTTTCTAGTGGATCTTTCTGTATGCAGGCTTTCTAATTTATATTGTGTATTACTGTTATAATCATCAAAGTGCTTTCCAAAAGTAGATGCAAGGTTTGATTAGAATGATGCATAGAGAAGGCAAGCAAGTACAAAAATAAAGTCTCAAACTAGAATCTCCCAACAAATTTATTCAGGGATAAGTTAGAAACAGGACTAAACAATAAAATCATAATTGTATCATTTTTAGGAAGACCTTAGTAGGGTTGTAATTATATGAAAATAATAAATTTTAAATTTATATATTAACTCATAATAAATTTGTTCCCCTACTCTCATCTATGTGAAAAGAAGAGATGCTAAAATAATCATCACCAAGAAAAATGTTAAAGGGATGATGCAAACAGCAGGAAAAAAGACAACATTCAGTAATTATGACACTTTTCAAGCTAATGATGAGAAAAAGCTTACTTACATTTCTCTGTTTGATGGTCTATCTTGTAACCAATCCTTCAGTAAAAAAAAAAAAAACACACACAAAATCTTACAGACAAATCTCTAGAAGGATAACTTTAACTTCAGTAATTTATTATAACTGTATTTACTGTAAATGTATTCAACAAGGTAGAAAAAAGAATTGTTATTTCCCACAACATAATCTATTTTTTATAAATTTTCATATTGTTTGAAGACAATTCTATTCTCTTAAAATATACATTTGTTTCTGTGATTCTAAAAATAATATGTGACCCTTGTCAAATAACTATCAAATACAAACAGAAAAATTAAAATCATGTAAGCTGTGAATGCTCATGACATTTAGGCATATTTCACTGCAGCCTTTGTTGTGTATATGTGCATATGGTTTTTATTCTGCAATCTTATAATGATCTTCCTAGGTGTGGGTTTATTTTCACTTTCCCAGTTCGAGACTCTTTCTGCCTGAATTTGAATCTTCACATAGTTTATCACTTTGGAAAATACTAAAGCATTTCTAATCTCTTCAAATTTTGTCTACTCTCTCAAAAGCCAGTTAGATGTATCTTCCCTGTCTCTTTAACATATTTTCCATCTTTTATTATGTAGTTTGTCTTTTTTTTTTTTTACTTTAATCATCTTTTGGACAATTTATTATTATTTAATCCATTTAATTATGGTTGTGCTAAATTCTGGCCAGTTTAGTAATTCTTACTTCAGATGTGCCTAATCCGCTAATTAATCCCCAATGAGTGGGTTTTTTTTGAGATGGAGTTTTGCCTGAAGCCCAGTCTAGAGTGCAGTGGTGCAATCTTGACTCACTACAACCTCCACTTCCTGGGTTCAAGCGATTCTGCTGCCTCAGCCTCCTGAGTAGCTGGGATTACAGTCATGTGCCACCACACTAGGATAATTTTTTAATTTTAGTAGAGATGGGGTTTCACCATGTTTGCCAGGCTGGTCTTGAACTCCCGACCTCAAGTGATCCACTCCCCTTGGCCTCCCAAAGTGCTGAGATTACAGGCATGAGCCACAGTGCCCAGCCCCCACAGAGTTTTTTTATTTCAAGTTTTTTCAAATTTTCAAGTCTTTTTTGAATAGTATCTCCTCCTTTTCTCGTTTTATGTTTAATACATTTTTATGTCTATAATCACTTCAACCATACTTATTTTATCATCTGTAACCAATAATTCTACTATCTTAAGTTAGAAATCTAATACTCTTTATGTAAGTTGACGCCCATGAGTTTTCTAAATTGCCATTGTGAGGTCATCTTCAATAAGGCTTTATTTTGTTGCAAAGTTGTACAGCTCAGGGTCAGGATGGGTCCCTCAAGAAAGGAGGATTTGTTTCTGTGAATCTGTGTTAACTAACCTCTCTCCCACTGAAATAACTTTTTTCAATAACATGATTTTAACAACACAATCTCTCTATGCCAGAACAGATATATTTTGAATGTTAAGTCAATATTTTCTTGATCAAAATTATGAGCACTGACTTCTATATATTTGACTACAAAGGAGTAATTTTTCTGCCTTCTCCTGAGCTTTTTGTCTTATTTGTCAGTGTGTGCTTTTAAAGGGAATTTGTAAAATCAATTATTATCTCAGTTGGAAATGAGTTCATATAATTAGCTTCAATTCAAACAAAAAGTGACTCCTGCCTTAATTCTGCATAAATTTTTCTTTAAAATTCCTGACTATTCACTGTAAGAAGAAACTTTTCTATAACTGCTACTATGATAGAGTCAGTTTCCTAAAGAAAAGTTTTTTGAATTTTTGATATAGTCCCAAATATCACCACTTTGTAGCTCTTCTCTAAAAAATTTTTATGTATTTAATAACATATATTGCTTTAATTGAAATTTACAAACCGGTATTAAAGCTGTTTTGGAATCTACTTCATGAGTGTCTTCGGCAGAAGGCCTTCTACTGATTTTTTCTGCTAAAAGAAAAATTTAAAATATAAATAAAGTTACACAACTGAAGTTTTATGAATACCAACTAACCAAACACAAAGCTTTCCAGGCATAGTATAACCTTCAGAAGATAACTCAACCTCTCCTCAACACGTTGAACGCAAGAGCTTTATGACGACCATAAATTATTCAATTTTCAGTAAACTATTCAATTTATTGTGAAAAGGCAACAATAAATGAAGTAAAAAAATATCTCTCTTCCTCCTGTTCTCAAATCACCCTGACTGAGAGCAGTAAAGGTAATTAATTTCTTGTATATTCTTCCTGGGATATCTGTATTTGTGTATTATCCTCACCACCCACTGCAATATTTAACATAAATGGTAGTGAAATATATATCTTGAGGTTTTTGTTAGTTTTTTTTTTTTTTTTTTTTTTTTTTTTGAGATGGAGTCTCACTCTGTTGCCCAGGCTAGAGTGCAGGAGCATGAACTCGGCTCACTGAAACCTCTGCCTCCCGGGTTAAAAGTGATTCACCTGCCTCAGCCTCCTGAGTAGCTGGGATTACAGGTGTGTACCACCGTGCCTGGCTAATTTTTGTATTTTTAGCAGAGACAGTGTTTCACCATGTTGGTCAGGCTGGTCTCAAACTCCTGACCTCATGATCTGTCCACTTCAGCCTCCCAAAGTGCTGAGATTACAGGAGTGAGCTACCACACCTAGCTCTTTTTGTTTTTTTTAAAACTTTAAGCTTTGAGATTTTCTTTTTTTTGAGACAGAGTTTTACTCTTGTTGCCCAGGCTGGAGTGCAGTGGCACAATCTCAGCTCACTGTAACCTCTGCCTCCTCGGTTCAAGCGATTCTCCCGCCTCAGCCTCCCAAATAGTTGGAATTACATGCATATGCCACCATGCCTGGCTAATTTTGTATTTCTAGTAGAGACAGGGTTTCTCCACGTTGGTCAGGCTGGTCTCAAACTCCTGACTTCAGGTGATCTGCCCGCCTTGGCCTCCCAAAATGTTGGGATTACAGGTGTGAGCTCCTTCGCCCGGCCACCTTAGAGATTTTCTACAGAAGCACAGAGATTTCCCAATTATGTTTTGATGCTATCTTTATTTCATATTGGATATATAGTAATGTATTTAAACAAACTCCTATTGATGGACATCTGATCTGTTTCCAATCTCTTCCTATAAAAAAATGCTTTGATGAATAATTTCAGTATCAATTTATGATAATACCTTTGTTGTCATACCTTGTTTATCTGAAATGAACTTTAGAATTAAGCCTACTTCCAAAAAAAGGATATTAAATCAACTTAGAGAAAGCTTACAATTTTACGGTACAATAAAGGAAAATCGCAGAATGGAAGAAGGAAAATCTCAGAACAAAATTTATATTCCAGAAGTAGAGGACAAAAAGACCAGACTGAGATATATTAGAAGACTCTGGGCAAAATGTTTTCACTATGATGAAACTGACAGACATTACATTCAGAATATCATGAAGAAATTTGGTCAAATACCAGAGAACTTAAGGTGCTGATGTAGCCAAAAGGGTAACCACACTTGGTGGAAAAGGGTTAAGGGGCATGTGTGTGTTTGTTCTGGGAATTCAGAGTGAGAAAAGAGAGTTCAATTTTTGTCTTCTTTAGCAGAAGGTCAATAGATACGGCCTAAATCCGAAATATGAGGATGCTGCAACAGAGGTAGGTTGAGTATCACTTTTCAGAAATGCTCGGGATCAGAAATGTTTCAGATTTTTGTTTTTTAAAAAATTTTGGGGCTGGGCATGGTGACTCAAGTCTGTAATGCCTGCACTTTGGGAGGCCAAGACGGACAGATCACTTGAGGTCAGGAGTTCAAGACCAGCCTGGCCAACATGGTAAAACCCTGTCTTTAAAAAAATTTTTTTTTGGAATATTTTCATTATACTCACCCAGGTGAGCATCTGAAAATCTGAAATCTGAAATGCTCCAACAAGCATTTCCTTTCAATCAGTACTCCAAAAGTTTATATTTTGGAGCATTTTAGACTTTGGGATGTTCAAACCCATATAAGCATACTAACTCAGAAATAACATCTATGTTATCTTAAACACTGACAATTATTTTTCTTTCCTCCTAATCCTTCTACCATTTCATTTACTTGCCTTATTGCTCTGGCTAGAATGTAAAAGAATAACAGTCAGAATCCTTGTCTTGCTCCCCATCTTGGGCTTTCAATAGTTCACTATGAAGTAGAATGTTTTGTGATAATTTTTTGTTGATACGTTTTTTGAGAATAAGGATACTGAATGTTAATCAAATACTTTCTCTGCAGCTATTAAAATGATCTCATTATTTTTCTCCTTTAATCTGTTATCATGCATCATCATAATTGTATTTTTGAATGTTAAGACAACTTTCATTCCTTGAATAAACCCAATTTGGTCATGATATGTGTTGCTGAATTCAGAATACCAAAGGAAAATGAAAGAAGTGATGGTGAGGTGGATAATATCGTACTGTTTTTCTTAAAGAATCTTTATAATTATTCAACTTTTCAATGATATGCATATATAATTTTGACTCATAAAAAAATCATGATATGGAAACATCATCACAATATAGAAAAATTAATGGTACAAGGCAACATGTATTGTCTGCGACCTTTTGTGTAAAAAATAACAGGTAGAAAAGACTGTACTGTCATACGTGATTGTATAAGCACGAAACTCTAAAGGGTAGACAAACAGTGGTTACATGTGGGGATGGAGTGAGAGCGAAACTTTTCAGAGTGTCTGTATTTTAATTTTGAACCAAAAACGTAGTATTTTTAAAAGTCAGGCTAGGTGCGGTGGCTCACACCTGTAATCCTAGCACTCTGGGAGGCCAAAGTGGGTGGATCACCTGAGGCCAAGAGTTCAAGACGTCTGGCCATCATGGTGAAACCCCATGTTTTAAAAAAAAAAAAAAAAAGTTAAATTAGAAAAATATGTTGAATAAGTGCTGATAAAGATTAAAACAGATGATACAGATATACAGATACATCTATAAAAGCTAAAAACAGCAGATTTGTAAAAAAAGTCTTTCTATTCCATCTTTATAGAATAAACAATTTGTAAAAAATATTCTAATGAAACATTCTAATGAATGCTAAGATTACGACTTATTCAAGGTTAAAGTAACTACTGGCAGACCAGAATTTTCATCTTCTGACTCCTGCACCATTCACTGCTCAGGTGTTTGACAAACATTAACATACATTTAAAGTGCAAATGAGTATGTTTTCTAACACTATTCGTAAGCTGAAAAGACTCACCTTGTTCTGAATGAAGAGGAATGGAAGTTCTTTGACACTCAGTAAATCCAGCATGAGAACTCACACGCTTCAAAGTGTTTTCAGAAGTACTGTTGTTCTGCGAACACTGTGCATATATATAATTTGAAAACAACTGAACTAAATTTCAACCCATTGTTCTAAGTAGTATAGGAGTCCCCTGATTAATGCTCAACATGCTTTATTCTACCTGGATACCAATGAGTATATTACAGACTACGGTTATTTTCTTCAATGCCAATTTCAAAAACTGCATGAAAACACCCTATTTGCCAACTGTTCATAAACTCATCCAAATGAATTTTTTATAATAATAAAAACTCACAAAAAAGTTGTAAAAAATATACAAAACTGTGCGGGGAAAATGAAATTATTACCAATGGGGAAAATGAAATTATTACCAATTCACCTCACTCCCAAAAAAGCTATTATCTTACATGTATCTTGACACACTGATAACATTAATGGTAGGGGAGCTATTTCTTTTAAAGGATCTTGGTAACTTTTTAATTGATTTTATGAGCTACTTATATAACAAGGTTATCTATCTGCTTACTATTTGTCAAATTTCAATCTGTCTTCCAAATTTGTTTTGACTTTATGTTTTTTAGGTACTTAAATCTCTAAATTTTCCCTTAATATTTTTCTACTATTTATGTATTTGGAAAGCCCTGGTCGCTTTATTGGCACAATAAATATTCCTATTTTCTTTTTTTTTTTGGGGGGGGACAGAGTCTCACTCTGTCACCAGACTGGAGTGCAGTGGTGTGATCTCGGCACACTGCAACCTCCACCTCCTGGGTTCAGGCGATTCTCCTGCTTCAGCCTCCCAAATAGCTGGGACTACAGGCAGTGCCACCAAGTCCAGCTAATTTTTTTGTATTTTTAGTAGAGACGGGGTTTCACCATGTTGGCCAGGATGGTCTCAATCTCTTGACTTCAAGATCCACCCACCTCGTCCTTCCAAAGTGCTGGGCTTACAGGCGTGAGCCACTGCACGTGGCCAAATATTATTTTCTTAAAATGTTTCCTGTGATTTGAATTTTTACATTTAATTCTGGAATTTATCTGAGCTTATATAAAATTATACGAGAACATAAACAGACTTTTCCAAATTCATACCCAATTGTCCAATCCGTATTTACTGACAAAAGCAATCCCTTCCTCAGTAATTTCGAATCCAACCCTCTTTGCTACATACTTCTTTAAGACAGGCTCTTGCTCTGTCACCTAGGCTGGAATGCAGTGGTACGATTATGGGGGTCAAGCAATCCTCTCACCTCAGCCTCCCAAGTAGGTAGAAACACAGATGCACGTCACTACTCCTGGCTATTTTTTATTTTGTGGAGTGACAGGGCCTCCCTATGTCGCCCAGGCTGGTCTTAAGCTGTTCGGCTCAAGTGATCATCCTGCCTCAGGCTCCCAAAGTGCTGCAATTACAGGTATGAGCCAACACACTCATGACCTCTGTTAATTTTTATTTTTAGAAGGGTTATTTCTATGTTAGCAGAAACGCTTCCTTACATTTTTATGTATCAACTGTTCTAACCACATAATATTTTAGGATCTAACAGCTAATCCCACTCACTTTCTTCTTGTTACCTATTTTTCCAGATGAACTAATGAATTACACTCAACAATTTGGGTAATAAATGACACTTTCACATTTGTGTTGTCAACTGATAAATAGCTCACATTTTTATACAAACTATTTTGAAACCTCTGCCACCTATTAGAATCAATGAGTTTCAAAATGTTACTACTGCAATAAACTAGAATTTTAATTCAATTAGTTTATATCTGAAGGAAATAAAGTTTCTCTGGCTTTGATGCTCCATGCTCCTCACATGACAGTGGATTTATATAGCCAGCCAAGTGCTGACTTTTCCTGTAGTCACAAAGCAGACTCTAATTTCCTGTCTGATTTTAACTTGTTTCTCCTGAAAACAGTTCTACCTATTTCTTTTTGTTTTAAGAACTTTCCTTAGTATACTCTTTGATGCCATGATGTATCAGTTTCATAGAACCACTGATAACAAGAATTTTCTTTTTTTGGTAGGGTTGGAGTCTCACTATGTTTACCAGGCTGGTCTCAAACTCCTACTCTCAAGTGATCCTCCTGCTTTAGTCTCCCAAAGTGCTGGGATTACAGGCATAAGCCACCGTGCCCAGCCAATGATAGGAATTCGAACTTGGAACTCATAGATAAGCTTCAAGGTATATGCAAAACTACCTTACTAGAAAAATTTTGTATACATGCATTTTTGTAGTAAGAGGGTCTGTAGTTTTCCTTGGATTTTTAAAGGGGTATACACCCTACAAATGGTCAAAAACTAAGTCTCTGATCATCATAAACTAGAACTCATTATTCTGTTTTTATCATTTCAATTATTTTCCTCTAATTACTCAGTTGTTTAAATTGTCCAGGTGCGGTGGCTCATGCCTGTAATCCCCGCACTTTTGGGAGGCTGAGGCAGGTGGACTGCCTGAGCTCAGGAGTTCGGGACCAGCCTGGCCAACGTGCTGAAACTCGGTCTCTATTAAAAATACAAAAATTAGCTAGGCATTGTGGCGCATGCCTGTGATCTCAGCCACTTGAGGGGCTGAGGCAGGAGAATCGCTTGAACCCAGGAGGCGGAGACTGCAGCAAGCCAAGACCATATCATTGCACTCCAGCCTGGGTGACAGGGCAAGATTCCACCTCAAAAAAAAAAGTTTAAATCAAAACACAGGTACTACTTTTCTGCTAACTCATAGAAACTTGAAATTTCTTGTTTTTATCAAGGAGCACCTGCCACTTAAAAATTTTCAGCATGGTCCTCTTTAAGTTCATTATTTAAAAGGGGGAATCTGTGGGAAAACCCTGATGCTTTACCTTTTCCCGTTAAGAAATGTCCATTTATCCTAAATTTTATTTCTTATCTATATTGAGTGTTTCACAATACCAAAATAATACCACCAGAGTGTGGCAATACAACAATAATTTGTGTAAAGAAAAAGAAAATGTAATAAACTAAGGTTTAAATAATTCTGCATTACAAACGGCTTTACTAAAACTTATGAAGGTTCATAAAACACTTCATTTACCTATAAAGTCCACTTTGATCCTATATGGAATACAGACATACCATGTGTCATACTGCAATAATTATAAAATCAGTTTGGTACACGGCAGTCTGTTCTTTCTACTTCTTTTAATTTTTAAAAGATTTTTAGTTATTTAATAAAATTTAAAATTATTAAAAAATTTTTTCTTCTTTGTTTACTTTTTCAATCCTACAACAAAATGTTCTTTCTACTTCTTAGCACTTTTTCTCATTCCTGTTTTTCTTTTCTCTTTTCATCACATGTCAGCTAAGGCTACCTACGTGATCTCAATCCATTTATTTAGCTCTGTCAGTCTAAATATGCCTCAATTAAAATGGTTAGAAAACACTGTAAATTATAGTCTTATGACAGGTCTGCTGAACCTATTCCTATTTCCTCCATCTAAAAGCACATGGGTATATTTTAAGCTGACTTTCTGACTTTTGCATATACTAAAGAGACTTTATGCCATATTTAGGCATCTCTGTATACTCCACAGCCAAATTTCTTACATCATTCTGCTGTTCCTATTTGAGGTAAAAAATCATGCAACTTTTTCAAACTTAAAGGTAAATACAGAAAGGACAAAACCCAGGTAATCATTATACCTCAATTTGCATATAATAACCATTTAATTCCAAGTCATCAATATCTAGCTAAGAGATATTGAACTAAGTTAATAGATTTAGTACAATAATTTAATCAAAATACATGCTATTAAAAATATAAAATGTTAGAATATAAAAATGCATTTGAGTAGACTTTTTATATGTGGTGTAGTAAATAATATGGCCTGACAGCAATTTCATAATTAACTTGGATCACATATAAAGCAAGCATTCACAGAAACTTCTATTGGTTCTGGCTTTAGGAAAGGCCCTGTTTTTCACTGTGTATGTCACTTAATCATTTCCATAATGTAATTTCTTTAAGGGCTAGAGAAGTTTAATGCCTTTCTAGGTGTTTTTAATTATCTTGGTGTAGCCACGTTACTATTCTTAAGGCTCTAAATAGCCACAAATAATATATGACAGCAACATTTAAGAAATAAATAACCTTCAGGCAAGAAATACACTTTTTTTTTTTTACTAGTTTTTCTATATATTTTGAAACTTATTTAACAAACCTTTATCGAATATCTTGCATGTATACATAACTTTCAGCTTCTTACTGCTAGATAACAGGTTTCTAAGAGTCAGGGTCATGTTCTAATAAACTTTTGAATCTGGGAAGAGTGAGCCCATTAAGTATTTAATCAGTGGAAAACATATGGGGAGAAGAATTTTAAAAAGATAAATGTTAAATAGGTGATGTTTTTTATTTACCTATTAAAATTATGCAAGCTATTTGTACTTTTTCATGTTCCTCAATTGTTCATTTTTTCAAATTGAGGATAGCTTCACATATTTGGCATCAGCATGTTAATAATGGTATCTGCAAAAACTGTATTTTTATTGAAAAAATAATTAAATTTTGAACTAAACATCAAGAGAGCAAAATAAATAGAACTGTGGGTGTTTTAATGTTTACTTACGGATAGTATTTCTTTTATCTTGTTTGACGTTTCTTTAAACCTCTGTAAATTCATGCTATCTCTGTGTCCTTTCATAGAAAAGAGATTGCAATGGGAAATTTTTATTTTTCTTCATCAAAATAATGGCATTGCTTAAAGTTTATGAAAATAAGTGATTTATGCTGTTTTACAAGTACTTTTGATGGCTTTGGAATCTTCCTTAGCTCTTTTGATAAATAAAATTGAAAATATTTACCAAGAAGCTGATGAAGATTATGGTTTTTTTTTTTTTTTTTTTTTTTTTGTGATAAGAGTCTTGCTCTGTCACCCAGGCTGGAGTGCAGTGGCATGATCTCAGCTCACTGCAACCTCTCTACCTCCCAGGTTCAAGCAATTCTCCTGCCTCAGCCTCCCGAGTAGCTGGGACTACAGGAATGTGTCACCACGCCCAGCTAATTTTAGTATTTTTAGTAGAGACAGGGTTTCAGCATGTTGGCCAGGCTGGTTTCAAACTCCTGATCTCGAATATTTGAAGATATTCAAATTCAAATCCTCCTACCTTGGCTCCCAAAGTGCTGGGATTACAGGTGTGAGCCACAGCACCCGGCCAAGACTATAATTAAGTTTATAGTAATGATAAAAGCCAAAGTCCTTATAAAAGAAACCAACATGTGATATGAATAAATAGCTTGAAATTTAAAAGAAAAAAGGGGAACAAGCATTTTTTCTATTAATAAAAAAATACATAAAAGCATTACATATATAATCACTCAGAAAGGAATGATTTATTCTTACACCTATAACTTAAACAAGAACAGAAAAAAATATTTATTTTGGCAATAACTTTAGTAAAAACTGTTTCATGCAGAGATTGTTCAGATAATATGTTAATAAGCCCATGTAAAAACTGCCACATTAAGGCCAGCCTAGCAAGTTATTTTAGGCACTGAACATGCTGGTATTTACTGCTAGGCTATATGGAATTCACTCTGGATATATAAATACATAATTTTTCCTATATAATCTGTATGTAGAGAAAAATATATATAATATATGCATATACCACACTGGTAATACATTAATAAAAAGGCTAAAATACATTTTAAAAAATAAATTGGAAAAGATTTAATGTAGGAAAAGTTATCTATCTATGTATCTAGAGTGAATCTCATATAGCCTAGCAGTAAATATCAACACGTTCAGTGCCTACGCTGGCACTTAATGTGATTTTCCATGGGCTTATTAACATATTGTCTGAACAATCTCTATTCATGGAAGTTTTCACCAAAGTTACTGTGTTACTGCCAAAATAAATATTTTTTTCTGTTCTTATTTAAGCTATCATAGTATAAGAATAAATCATTCCTTTTTGAAATGTTCTCCTCCGTGAATATATAAAGAAGTAGACCATAAATACTAACTTTCCCAGTAGATTCCTAGATTTCCATTGTTGTTCTAATATAATTATTAATAGTGTACCCCTTCACTTCCAAAGTGTCTTGGTTTGGATAAAAAATTATACAGCCATCTGTTTACAGCACACTGCTCTTTTCCAGTTGCTTCTAACCTCCCCTAGGAGGTTCTCCACATACTTAACACTTATGAATCACTCAAGTTCTTTCAACAGGAGTTATGAAATCCAACTGAAGATATTCAAATTCAAAAGACAGAACCTAAAATTGCATCAAAGAGGTATGTTTAAATATAACTCTTACATCCTAATTCAGTCTATTTCCCCTACTTCTGTTTTTTTTTTTTTTTCCATTTCTAGAAACAGGGTCTCATTCTGTCACACAAGCTGTAGTGTAGTGGTGTGATCACAGCTCACTGCAGCGTTGAACTCCTGGATGCAAGCAGTTCGTCTGCCTGAGCCTCCTGAGTAGCTGGGACTTCAGGCACATGCCACTACGTCAGGCTACTTAAAAAAATTTTTTTTTAGAGATGTCTTGCTATGTTGCTCAGACTGGTCCTGAACTCCTGGGCTCAAGCAATCCTCCCGGCTTAGCCTCCCAAAGTACCTGAATCACAGCTGTTTGATTCTTTTTAAAAATTTTATAATTATATTCTATGAAAAGATAATTACTTGTAATGCAGTACATGTTATTATTTTTAAGGTGATTTTTCTTAGGTGAAAAATAAACATTGATATACAAATATGAATTTGCCAAACTTACCTACAAATGCTCCAAATTCTATATTATCTCCTTCTGTAGCTTTAGAGCAAACAGTTTCTTGATCTTTGGTTGCAGTTTCCAAGTGGCTTTTGCAACTTGGCTGAGATGGTGTACTAACAAAAAATTTGGTTGGTGGGGATGATAGATGTGGTATGCTATTAGATGAACTGCCTAATTTTTGATTTTTATTAAATATTTTTAAGAGTTCTACTCCATGTAGTCTCTGTCGCAGTTCTGGAGGGGAAACAGCACTTGGGAATAAGGCACCAGAAGAGGAACCAGCCTCTGGAAAATTAAATTCTTTTCTCTGGGCTATTGCAGGTAAGTCTTGACCAAATATATTACATTGGGGATCTTTGTCATCTTTCATTAAAATATTAGAAAGAAAAGGATTATTACTTTCAAGATCACTCTGAGGATGGGAGGAGCTAAGCGTATTTACAACACTATGCTTTTTCCATACAGAAGGTCTTATAGGACCATCACCAATAAGGTTTTGAGCCAAGTGTTTGGAAATGCTCAATTCTCGTGTGATTTCATTATGAACTTTGCTAGCCTCTGATGCCTTCTGAGCAGTGAGTGTTTTTAATGTATCTACCGTCAGGGCTGAAAGATCTTGCAAATGGCCAATTTGAGAATCTAATGATTGTAATGATCTTTTTATGTAGTTGACACGATCTCCAACTTCTTTAATCTGAATGCACATCTGTTCCACTCTGCAGGAGAGAAATAAGTTTTTTTTTACAAATGTGAAAAAATAATGCAGAAACTTATTTTGTAGCCTCAATAATAATGACAAAAAGAGAACAATTTTACATACATTTAAACAAGATATAAATAAGGTACAGTTATTTAATTATACAAGGCCTACCTTATGTTTAAGAATGATCCAGTGCTAATCTTATACTAAAACGCAAGATTTCAAAAAACATTTTTGTTCCACAGACTATTTACTCCAATTATCCCACATCAAAGAAACATACAAAAAATTATATACAGCTACATATACATAGAACTACCATTACTGTTACTGTAATTACACCAAACACCATATGCTTCCAGAACGTAGTGAAGCCAACAGAAAAAAAGAAATGCTGTAAAATAGCGAAGACAGTTTTAGTTTTCTCCCTCCAAACAGTAAAGAACAGTAACTCTTCTATTCTCTCTAACTAGGGTAAAAAAATAAAGAGACTGACTGATTGACTTATATGGATTAATAGAACTATCTTTCCAACATACAATGTAAAACTATAACTAAACTTATTGTTTGATAAAATAAATTTAACAATGACCATGTATAAGAGATATTACTAATAGATCCCATTTTGACATATAATCGATTTTAACTAAAGGGCTTCTGAACCTTTCAAACGTGACACGAATTCTCTCTTCACTCCCAGAATGAAATTTGTCATCTTTTTCATTGAAATACATCTCAACACACTGCTCTTCAAAATCATGAAGTTTCTTTTGATCTTCTTCTGTTAAGAAAAGTTCTACGGGAGGAAATGGAGACAAAAATCAATGAAGAGCTGTCAAGGTATCAACTTTAGCTCATAATTCCTATGAATTACTCAGGGTTTCTAAGACTACATCCATCATCTGCACTTTTTAAACTTTTACTACTATGCTTCTAAAGCACTAGACAACTATCGTTCTTTTTTGCTTCACCACTATGACGTCAACAGAATATGATCAGGTACTTTCTCTTCTTCTTCTGATTTCCTTTTACTGCACAACATCCCTCCCCTATCTCTCTGATACCTCTCCCTTACATAGCCACTCAGAGAAATTTAAGAACTAATATGATAGAACACAAAGTCCTATAAAATCTTAAGCATAATTTTACATAGTATGATTAGTCTCATGTGGTATACAGAATATACTAAAATTGTTTTGTTTACAGAGCTATAAAAATAGTTTGTAGAACAGCAAAGAAGTTAGGTTTAAATTATCATTTTAACAAAAACAGAGATGCCATTCTCAAAATGAAGTTTAATGCTAAATCCATTTTTATAGGTATCATATTGCACTTAAAAATTCCTTTATGTTGTTTCCTATGATCCGTGTTAGAGGAAAAAAAAAATCCTTTATGTTTAGGCAAATTTAACAAAAACCTTTACCATAACATTAACTCACTAAGTCATTTTTGAATAAAATCAATAAATAGCCTTCATTGTAGAACTGAGAAGTGATAAAATGAAAACATTTGTCTTAATATTAGTTTACTTACTTGGTCCATCCGAAGTCTTATCTTTCTTTCTTCTCTTACATATGCAGCAAAACAGAGAAACTATATGGCTAAGAATGATAAGTGGAGGAGGCAGAACTGGTTTCTCATGATAAGCCATAATAAAATGATAACGCTGGTACTTCCATACAATATTGGAAATTGCCTTCACTTGTAAATACACATTGCTAGAGAAATAATGAATAAAAATAAACTTTGCTAATCATCTCTTAAAGTTTTAAGTATTGATGATTTTATTGAAATTCCGTACTAAGTAAGAATTCAAAAAAATATCCTTCCATAAACAAAACTAACAGCAAATAAGAAACTGGAAAAGATACAGGCAGTAAGTATAATACAAAAGTTGACACTGCTGAGAACCTTAATCACAACTTCCCAAAAATATAAGCAGAAAAAAAAATGATTTAAAAAATTTCAAATATATTGCAACTTCATCACTGAACATGAACCAGAGGGAAAAAAAAGAAAAAAAAATTCAAATATTGTATGTAAATGGGTAAGACATAAGAAAATACTCAATCTTAGTAGTAATCAAGTAAGTACAAATTTTAAAAACCAAAATCCTGGCTGGGCATGATGGTTCATGTCTATAATCCCAGCACTTTGGAAGGCCGAGAAGCAGGAGGGCTGCTTGAGGCCTGGAGTTCAAGATAAGCCTGGGCACCATAGTAAGACTGACTATTTAAAAACAAAAAAGTTAGCCAGGCATGACGGTGTATACCTGTAGTTCCAGCTACACCAGAGCCTGAGGCAGGGACTGCTTGAGCCCAGATGAAGAGGCTACAGTGCGCTGTGATAGTGTCACTGCACTCCAGCCTGCACAACAGGCTGTCTCAAAAAATAAATTAAGTTACTTTATTTACTATCAAACTAGCAACGATTAAAAAAATAATACTTAGTGTGGGCAGAGTTGAGGACACAGGCCTATTTGGACTTAAATGCAAAAAGCCCTAAAAGTACATATATTGAACAGTCCTGCTTTTAGAAAAATATTCTAAGAAAATAAATATTGCTCAAAGATTTAACTACGGTGTGGTGTTTAGGAGCAAGAATTACAAACAATCTAATTGACCGTAACATACCAGATTGAAAAATGATGGTCTATATCATCATGGAATATCAGGTAGCCATTAAAAATAGACAGAAGAGGAATATTTGTTGATCTGAAATAATCTTCATGATGCTTTGCTTAGTTATACACAGTACATAAAACAGAAAAACAGGCTAGGCATGGTGGCTCATTCCTGTAATGCCAGCACTTTAGGAAGTTGAGGTGGATGGATGACTTGAGGCCAGGAGTTTGTGACCAGACTGGCCAACATGGTAAAACATCACCTCTACTAAAAATACAAAAAAATCAGCTGGGCATGGTGGCACACACCTGTAATCCCAGCTATTCGAGAGGCACTAGAATCGCTTGAACCCAGAAAGTGAAGATTGCAGTAGCCAAGATTGCGCTACTCCAGCCTGGGCAACAGAGGGAGACTCTGTCTCAAAAATAAATAAATTAATTAAATAAAAATACTATTTTTGGAAAGAAAAATGGCTTATATATATGCACACACTCACAAAAAAATGATAGAAAGATGTACACCAAAATATTAACAGTGGATTTGTTGAGAAATTTTCTATTTGCCTGTTTTCTGTATTGAAAGTGTACTTGTTGGCAACCAAGGAAAAATCCCAGATAACGATTAAATTTATAAAGAAAACCGCATGTTGAAAGATAACCAAATTTAAAATTTAGAACTCGTTTGATTAGAAAAAGCATGTCTTATTTAAAATTTTTCAAATACAATTTTAGTAAAGCCTCAATAAAATTTTTAGATTTGAAGTTCTGTAAATTTCCTTCAAAATATGTAGAACTGCATATTAAGTCATCTTATTATAAGAAATCAAACAAAATTCTTACTTGAAAAATGCAATAAGAAGATTAACCATAATGATATACTGTACAAAGAGGTAGACTGCTTGAAGAAATGGAGTCAACCATGTCCCAGGACCACAGATATGAGGGATAGAAGAATCATTTGCACACACTTTAGAAAGAAAAAAAGAAAAAAAAATTACATATAGTAATTCACCAGTAACTGCTATTCATCATTGTTTAAGGTAATCTATTTCCTTAAGTAAGTTTTGATCATGTACAAATCTGTTTCACAAGGAACCCTAGCTTAAGAGTGTTCAAACACAAAAACATTTTGTGAGAAATGTGGGTGCTACCTGTTTTACAACTTTATTCCAGAAAAGGAAGTATATTTAGGTGTTATATTTACTCTTCAAGGCAGAGTTTAGCTTGAGGCACATTAAGGAGGGTAAAATTCCTGAATCAACCATATTATAACATTTCTGTAAGAAAAATATCTGAACATTTTCTTCCCCCCCAAGACGGAGTCTTGCTCTGTCACCCAGGTTGGAGTGCAGTGGCACGATCTTGGCTCACTGCAACCTCTGCCTTCTGGGTTCAAGCAATTCTTCTGCCTCAGCTTCCTGAGTAGCTGGGATTATAGGTGCCCGCCACCACGCCCAGCTAATTTTCTGTATTTTTAGTAGAGACGGGGTTTCACCATGTTGGCCAGGCTGGTCTTGAACTCCGGACCTCGTGATCCACCCACCTCAGCCTCCCAAAGTGCTGGGATTACAGGCGTGACTGAACTTTAAGAGTATGGTTGACTCATACTCTTACAAACATAAAGAGTATTGAGTATATCCTATTATGTCACAAAAACGAGGCTGAAGAAATAGCTAAAGTGCCTCTCAAATATACAGTGATTAGATTTAAATTCCTTGTTTTTCATCACCCCATCTGAAAAATTTCTGAGGCCAAAACATAGCTAATTACAAACAAGGAAAGGAAAAGCTTTAATACCCCCTACAGCATTACAAGGAATAAAGTAAATTAACTTAGGTAGGGGAAGAATTGGAATTCAATAACAACGAATTAGTGGTAAGTTCTACCTAAATATTTATAGTATACTTAGCATTTAGTATTTGGTAATTTTTTAAAAGTATATGCATCAATGACATTCATAATGGCTCTATCATTCCTTTAAATGGCTTTATGGGCGAATTAATGGTAAGGTCCTTTCACTCTTAAATAATTTTATGAATCTATTCTATTCAGATTAGTTTGTGGAAGCAAGTACCCAAGAAAGAGAATGCAGGAAACTAAAATACTATACCCAATGCTTTATAACAACTACACAATTAGAGCCACATCATTAGAAAAATAACAGACAGCCGGGCATGGTGGCTCACGCCTGTAATCCCAGAACTTCGGGAGGCCAAAGCAGGTGGATCACTTGAGGTCAGGAGTTCAATACCAGCCTGGCCAACATGGTGAAACCTCGTCTCTACTTCAAAAAAAAAAAAAAATACCCAGGCATGGTGGCGTGCACCTGTAATCTCAGCTACCCCAGAGGCTGAGGCACGAGAATCACTTGAACCCGGGATGCAGAGGTTGAAGTGAGCTGAGATTGTGCCACTGCACTCCAGCCTAGGTGACAGTGAAAGTCTCAAAAAAAAAAAAAAAAAAAGTAGCAGACAATAAAAACCTGGAAATAACACCAAACAGAAGCCATCAAGCACAAAATTTAACCAGGCTGGTAAAACATCATTAGTTCAACTACTGTCTAAGAACAAATAATGACCACAATTTTCTACGTGGCCACCCTTGGACCTAACCACAATCCTCTCACTACATGGCCAGCCCTTGACCTAATCACCTATCAATACGAAGAAGGGAGTAACACAGATATTGTGGGAGGAAGGAATGAAAGAAGAAGAAAGAATAAGAGTGAAAGAGAATTAACAAAAGATTCTGTAACACAAATGTGGAAGTCAGCAGAATACCCCTGAAAGCTGATAGCATCACTTATGATCACAGGTTATCTAGTCTCATTAAGAAAATGTACGAGTCAAAATGTGAATAGTAACAAAACTGAACTACACACTTAACAATCACTTTCAGAATAGCGCTGTAGTTCAAGATGGATTAAAGGTTGTCACTGAAAAAAAATAGGGTTGAATCAGTGGGAGTTGTGTCATTGATCATTCAGAGAATGTACTAACAAGCTGCAATAAAAACCTTAAGTGTATGTCACCCTCTGTAAAACTCAACATGCTGTAAGCTTTCAGTATTAACACAGGATCATTATTTTTGTCATTAACATTGTGCTTGACTTCTCAGTATCAAATCCACCCTGAATAACCTAGGCTCATCATGGTAATCGCATCCTCCTTGCCTATAAACACTTTAGAGAGAGGCAGGCTGAAGCCAACTCAAGCTAATGAAATAAAAGGACAGGTTCAAAAGGGAATTTCTATGAAAGGGACATTTTCTTCTAAAGAGAACCATGGATAAACAGTGTCTCTTTCCTCCTGTTGCTAATGATGGTCTTATGATCATAAGGGAAACCTACAGAGCTGGCACCGGGATGAAAAAGAGCAGGCATCCTTAGCTATTAATTAACCAACACCCTAAAGATCAGTGGACGTAGCTCAATATTGTTATGTGAGTTATTAAATGTCCTTATTGTGTAGGACATTTATTAGACTATATTTCTATTATTTGTTACTAAAAAAAAATCCTAAAATACTTTTTCTTCCAATTAATTTGTATGTTTCTTCTGGAATTCACTAATGTCTTTGTGTAGGGCTTAGGTTGTTAATGGTTTGACTTCTGAAAATATGCAATATTACTATAATTCAATACTGGTTGTAAAACATAAAATAACCAAAAGATAAATCTGTAAATAAAAAATTCTTACCATCAATTTCATATGCATAAACTTCACCAAAAATCATCCAGTATGGATTAAAAACTATATCTTTAGCAAGTGTCCAAGATGGTGCTTCACGAGGATAAAGTATTGCCTTTCTGGGAACACCAAAACTAAGTAATACAAGAGCCATAATCACTACAATGTAGAACATATTGGCCACCTGTTAAAAAATGAACACTGTTAAAATACAAGGAAGTTTAAACACTATGACAAATTTTTTTTTTTTTTTTTTTTTTTTTTTTTTTGACAGAGTCTTACTCCGTCGCCCAGCCTGGAGTGCAGTGGCATGATCTCAGCTCACTGCAACCTCCGCCTCCTGGGTTCAAACGATTCTCCTGCCTCAGCCTCTCAAGTACGTGGGACTACAGGTGCCTGCCACCATGCCCGGCTAATTTTTCTATTTTTAGTAGAAACAGAGTTTTACCATATTGGCCAGGCTGGTCTCGAACTACTGACCTCATGATCCACCTACCTCAGCCTCCCAAAGTGCTAGGATTACAGGCATGAGCCATTAAGCTTGGCTGACAAATCTTTTTAAAAGTTTCTAATGTTCTAATAGATCAAAAACATCCATTAAACACAAAAAAAACTTTGAGATTCTTTTTGTTCCTAGTGATAGCTTTCATAAAAATTTCATCACTGTATAAACCTTAACATCTAGGAGATTATGAAAAAAAAAACGATCTATTCAACTAAGCAAGTCATGGGCACCTTCATCTACATAATGAACTGCATCACTGGTTCAAACTGAAGAGTGGCTATCTCTGAGGTACATGAAGATTTTTAAAAAGTACAGAGACTCGGGAAGATTTAGGGAATCAATTTCCACAACTGCCCTTTCCTAAAGCTTCTCTGTTCTTAAAATGAAGGCACAGACTCTCTCTTCTACCTTGCCTCTGATAATTGTACTTTGCCTACTTCACAAAAAAAAGGAATACTTCTCACCCATCCTGAATCCATGGGTGCCTTGTTCTGGGATATGAAAACTTCCTAGGAGCCAAACAAAGCAATCTGAATTATTAGCATGGGTGTTGAAAAACTAAATGATACCAACGCCTGGAAAACAAATACTTTTGTAAGTCATATAATTTGTAATTCTTTAAATTTAGTAAAATGAAAAAGGGGCTAATTGAGCTAAAACCTAGTAATTCATTGAAAAATAATTTTCATTGTTAAATCACAATGTGTATTTTGACATAATTATGTAAAAATTCAAAGAATTAAGCAGAATCCTATAATAAAACTTTACTTCCTATTTGCTTATTTAGGTATATAAGTTCTCCAGCCTGCACTACTTATTGTCCAGCCTAGACAATATAAAAAAGGGAATATATGGCCAGGCACGGTGATTCAGTAATCTCAGCACTGCGGGAGGCTAAGGCAGGTTAATCACTTGATGTCAAGAGTTTGAGACCAGTCTGGCCAACATGGTAAAACTGTCTCTACTAAAAATATAAAAATTAGCTGGGCATGGTGACACATGCCTGTAATCCCAGCTACTCGGGAGGCTGAGGAAGGAGAATCACTTGAACCCAGGAGGCAGAGGCTGCAGTGAGCTGAGATTGTGCCACTGCACTCCAGCCTGGGCAACAGAGCAAGACACCTTCTCAAAGAAAAGAAAAAAAAACGGAGGGGGGAAATACACATATAAAAAAGTGAATGCTTTCTCACTCTATCAACATGTAATATTCATTCATAAATAATCATCTGAGGAGAACGGCTTCATGCAAAAGAGAATACATTTACAATAACTGTACATTAACCTGTGAACTTAAAATAACTGTAATGACAAATTAAAAGAAATTATGACATTTTCATATATTTTTTAAAATAAATATACAGTGACAGTAGAAATGGAAGGCAAGATATGAAAGGTAAAGAGGACAATAAGTCGTCAAGGCTGGATAAAGTAATTTTATGGGGGCTTAAGATTAGAAAGAAAAGTTGTGCAGAAAGCTGAAAGTCTTAAAATGTCAATTCAGATGAAGAGATTAGATTTGATGCTTCGTCTTCAAAATTTTGTTAGATGAACAAATAAACTTTCTTTTTAAATTAAGAGCTGTGTCTTTGTGATTTGCAGAGGCCTAACACACTCCAAAATTCTTAAACTGGGTATTCTTACATGCAAAATGGACAAATAATGCTGTCACTGAGCATTTGAGAGGATTACTGAGAGAATGCATGTTTTCAAATAAACAAAATATTGCAAAACAAACCAAAAATATATTGGGATAAAAGAGTTTAATAGGCAAAAAATTTATCAAAACATTATCCATGCTATTTGACATATTTTAGAATACAAAGCCAGGTGACATATTTCAAGTGAAACCCAAACTGGTATTGAAGTAACCTAAAATTATTCATGGTCTGTGGTTGATGATTCATAGTTGTCTGTGGATTTCACAAACCTTTTCACATAAAGTCTAAATGACAACCACTTTCCATGAGGTTGATATAAATTTAATTAATTAAAAATATGTGATTATCAGCTTGCCCATAAAAATGATGATTCTTTTTTTTTAACTTTTTTTATTTTTTATTTTTTTAAAGATGGGGTTTCACCATGATGGCCAGGCTGGTTTTGAACTCCTCACCTCAGGTGATCCACCCACCTCAGCCTCCCAAAGTGCTAGGATTACAGGCGTGAGCCACCATGCAAGGCAAAAATGATGATTCTTAAAGTAAAATTTAAGAAAATGAGGATTATTAGTTTGAATGTATGATGTATATAGAACTAGTGTGGGAAGTTTAGCATTTACCATGTGATTTTCATTAGTTTGCTATTAAAAGATGTATTACAGGTTGACGTAAAAGTAATTGCGGTTTTTGTAATTACTTTTGCACTAGCCTATAAAATGTGAGGGAAGTTTCTTCCTTTTAATCTTTTACTGTCTTTAAGCTTTTCAAAGCTGTTTCCTGTGGTTAGAAACTCCCTGCTCAGAAGAAAAATCCTATATATCTTCTAAACTCCTTTGAAATGCCATAATCTTTGTGAAAGCCTTCATGACAGAATTGGTTATTAGCTCTTCTATCTTCACATAACAATTTTTATTGGTTCACAGATTGTATTTTTGCATTTTACATATTTTTCAATAGCTACCTATCTGTTCACATGTCTATATTTAGAGACTCAATTTTGAGTTCCATGAGGATCTGGACCATGTCTTATTCATCTTTGTAGCCCCAGCTCAGTTTAACTCTTAACATAAAATAGATATACAATGAGGAAATAATGAATGTTAGAACTAGAACACCAACCACTATGAAACTTCTGAAAGGGATGTAAAGGGAAGCTAGCACTAGGGGAAAACAGACAATGATGGAAAAAATGACTAGTTGACAGGAGAAAGACATCCTAGTGGAGGGTGGTTCTAGAGAAGATCACAAATAAAGACTTCTGTACTTTCTAACTCTTCCATTTACATTACCATTAAAGTAACTAGATACCACTAAGTCACTAAATAACCTGGTAAGCAGTAAGAGCTACAACACCTTTTTTCCATGCTAAGATGTTATGCTAAACCCAATTCTTCCCCAAAAAACCTTAATTGCCATATTTTTCCTTGAAATACCATAATGCCAAAACGTATGAATAATGAGTACTACTTCTTGGATGTGAAAAATGGTACATTAAGGGGAGGAAGACACATTGTCTTGGAGAGGAATAGTGCAGCGTGAAACAGCAAATATTATATAATAATTTATATTTAGGAAATCTAAAAATCTTATTTTCAAGATGCAAAGAAAATCTTGTGACCTTAGTACGGTTACTTAAGAAATATTTAATTTAGAAGACTGATTTTCTAAGATTAAGGGAGTATAAGAAATTCTATGAATAGATTTTTGTATTAATTAAAATGGGACAAATATTTTAAAATAAATGAGAAAGAGCATATATTTTTAAAGCCTATTTTGATAAAACTACTATATATTCATTCACAAGAAGTTTGAAACAAACACATGCATTCATACATGTCTTGGGGGATGGAAGGACATACACTAAACTGTTAATGGTGAACAACTCTGAATGGTGATTTGTCCGCATTTGCTGAAATTTCCTATGAAGAACAAGAATTTTAGAATAAGGAATAGCAGCAGCTGTATAACAAATTTTGCCTTTTTTGTCACTGAAAAACAAAAGAATTACGGCAAGGAGTAGACCCAATATATTTTAGATTCAGTGTATAAAAAATTACACATTAAACTTGACATCTAGATTTAAAAAAATAAAACCTGCCACTCAGATAAGACATGCAAAAAAGCAAAATACTGGGCATATTATATTAGGGAAAGACTATGTATTCTGGATTTAACTTTTGAAAAATAGCCTGGATCAGTGAAGACAGGAAGAAGGAGTTACCTAAAGATATAAACTATAGATAGTATTTGTATAGCTAACATTATCTTGCAAAGCACAAAATGGGTGTAGGGGATTGGAATTGAGCATGAAAAACTCTTACGGAATAGTAGATTTGAAGTATGAGGCAAACAAACACAAAATAAAAGACATTCACTGGCTCAAATAAAACTATGTTAATAACATTTTTGTGATTAAAAAAAAAATCAATAAACCCATGAGTATTATCAAACATCTCTCAACTTACCATTTTTCCAATCATCATTACATAAGGTCCTGCCTGTTGATTTACAGCTAGAAAATCTAGCAAACGCACATACCAAAATATTATGTTAAGACAGTAAATTAATCTTCCAGCCACAAAAATGTGATTATCATATGCATTTGCAAAGTTCCATTTTGCTCCAAATCTTAGTCCAAATCCAATGAAGAAAGAAATTATGGCAATTGTATCACTGATATTGAAGTAATCACTAAACCATACTTTAATCTTCTGGTTTATTTTCCCAGCTTCAGACATAAAGATCTAAAGGTTTAAAAACAAAACAAAAATAAAGTTTAATCAATTTATTCCTATTAAAACACATACGGCATTCAATTATAACATTACAGCAGAACTTCACATAGCTTTTAATTATTTATTTATCTTGAGACAGAGTCTCGCTCTGTTGTCCAGGGTGGAGTGCAGTGGTGCAATCTTGGCTCATTGCAACTGCCATCTCCCAGGTTCAAGAGATTGATCCAACTAAGAAGCTGAAAATCTAGATTACAACACAGTTCTCTAGACCCGGATTGTAAAATACTTTTGAAAAATTGTTTTACTTCTAATTAAAGCAGCACATGGATATCCTAGTAGTAGCTGCCAAACATGCCTTCTTTGCAGAAAGTAAATAACTCAATGGTTTAAGCAGCTGTATTTATCTAACTTATTTAAAACATATACCTCTTCTCTTAAATATATGATTTTAAGAATTATCTTTTGGGAGGAACAGTAACATGTTCACATCTTCAAAATTCATGGTGTACCACAGATACTACAAAATCTCAATTTCACTCTTCTGCTTTAAGCCAATTAATTATTCTTCCCACTAGAGGCAACCACTATTATTATTGTCTCATCAACAATTGCAGAAATATTTCATGAATATACATATTTTAAAATGCTTTCCAATTTGCTTTTATCATTTAACAAGTCAATTTCTTCAAACATGCTGATAAACAACAGATTTAATAAACCTATTGACCATAACACTCAGAGGAATTTAAAATGCAAAATAAGCTATTTAGTAAGAAATTCCTTCTGGTTTGAGTTGGTGTTTGAAAAAGAAATTCCTATGATACCTAAGTGAGAGACAAGTACAATGCCTTCTAATTATTTTTGCAATTTCTTGTATTCTCTAAATGTAAGGCAGAGACATGAAATCAGAGGTACTTATGCAAGTATGCTATAAAACAATATTCATGTAGCTACTACTTCAAAAACAAAGTATAAATATTTAAGAAAAAAATTTTCTTCAAAATCAGGATATTACAAACTTTACAATTTAAACTGAAAATGGAAAGACACAGGGATATACATCTAAATGATGATTCAGTGACAATACAGTACATTTTAGTAGGCAGTACAACATAAAAGCAAAATAAAGACCTATTTATTTTATTTTATTTGAGATAGTCTTACTCCTTCAGCCAAGCTGGAGTGCAGGGGCATAATCTCGGTTCACTGTAACCTCCACCTCTGGGGTTCAAACAATTCTCCTGCCTCAGTCTCCTGAGTAGCAGGGATTACAGGTACCTGCCACCATGCCCAGCTAATTTTTGTATTTTTAGTAGAGATGGGGTTTCACCCTGTTGGCCAGACTGGTCTGGAATTCCTGACCAAGAGTGATCTGACTGCCTCAGCCTCCCAAACTGCTGGGATTACAGGTGTGACCCACCAAGCCTGACCTAAATACCTATTTATAATTTACCTACCTGATTGGCTAAATTAGGTAGGTAAATTAAAAATCATTTAACCAAGTATACTTTTGAAGAGTGACAGAGAACAAAAATGTGAATGTTCAGGAAATAAAACAAAAATATAAGCTACATTTTTATAGGCTACATTTCTGACACAAATCATTTTATTTATAATGGCAACAAAGTATACAGCATACACACATCTCTATTCTTCATCATTATTTTGGGAACAGCAAAATTACAAGGGTTCTACACTTCTACAATGTCATCACACACACACACACACACACATACCCACATATACACCCAAAACAAACAAATAAAACCAGAAAATCCTCCATGTATACAGTAAATTATTGGTAGAAAAAAATTAAAGACATACCTCACGGACTTTCTCAATGGCATAAGTAAAAATATAAGCAATAACAATCCATTCTTGAACTGAAGGTAATTGTTCCATTTGTACAAGAACCACAAATGTATAAAGCATCAGAAATCCTAAATATGCCAACTAATAAAAAAGTAAAGGTCATATAAACAACATTGGTTACAAAATAAATCTTTTAATTATGAACATTTTCAAGCACACACAAAAATAGACATTAAATGAATCTTTATCAATTATCCCCTAGTTTCCCTTATTTTAAAAGTTTTAGAGATACCTCTTCTTCAGCAGAGACACTGCATTTATTGGAGTATAAATGGTCCCCAGCGTATAAACCTGTTGTTCTACAACTCTGTCACCCTTTACAGTGTCCCATAGGAGGGATTTTATAACCAGATTTATGTTCTCAGCATAGGCCACACAATTCTCTTTAACTCACACCTAGAGTATCATAATATATTTAAATTACTGCAGAATTTCACCACCATAATCATTAAGGAATACATACTTCCTGCCTCCTTCCTATCAAAACTAAACAGTATTCCTAAGAAAGACAACTGCGGCAGGGCGCAGTGGCTGATGCCTGTAATCCCAGAACTTTGGGAGGCCAAGGCAGGCAGATCACCTGAGTTGAGGGGTTCGAGACCAGCCTAGCCAACAGGGCAAAACCTGTCTCTACTGACAAAAAACAAAAAAACAAAAATTAGCCGGGTGTGGTGGTGCACGCCTGTAATTCTCAGGCTGAGGCACGAGAACTGTTTGAACCTGGGAGGTGGAGGTTGCAGTGAGCTGAGATCATGCCACTGCACTCTAGCCAGGGTAACAGAGCAAGATTTTGTCTCAAAAAAGGGTGCAGGGAGAGGAGTGGGGAAGGACAAGAGGGGAAGGGTGAGGGGAAGGGAAAGGACAGGGAAGGGCAGGACAGGGCAGGACAGGGCAGGACAGGGCAGGGCAGGGCAACGAGGGGCAAAAGACAACCGGTATTTTCTAAGCTCCCAGTCACTAAAGTTAAAACCCAAAAAGTGGAAAAGATGTGAAGAAGATTTCCCCAGGTAAGGGAAGAGCCCACCTTTGATACTCTTTACAAAACAGGTTATAGAGAGGTGATAAAGTTTATGTATAGAAACATATTTATTTCATTTCAAAGGAAAATCCACACTTATTGACCCCTGAAAAATCATGGCTAAGAATCCTCTTCTCTCTCTCTTGCCTCTACCAATCCTAGAGTAAGTCACATCCTTGATTTGATTATCTATGGCAGGCTAGGGAACTAAACTGCAATAAAGAAGAAAGAAATTCCTGTAGTCACCCACATTGGCTATTTTAATGTAGCCATTCACATGAATGCAAATGTAAGAAAACTACCCTAGTTTCATTAGTGGGGACAGAATTTGGAGATTAGATCAGATAACTGATACCTGCAATTTCAGCCCCTGAATAGGAAGGATTAAGAAGAACATTTTCATATAGAGAAGTAAGGAAATGTCAGTATCAGGTTAATGGTCATGTGTGTGGGTGAAAAAGCAATCACCAAAGAAACAAATTCTTATTCATGAAAATGAAAAAAACTCCACAACAACAACAAAGTTAAAAACATCTTAATTAAGGGTTTTCCTAAGAAGAGGAGTTAAGAACTTATTTACTCAGCCCCTGGTTAAAAGTAGGGGCTAATCTCATTTACTGCATCACCTGTTCCTTCAGGTTGGTCCATGTAGGGAGAGTGGCACCAGCAAGACAGCCAACTATCTTTCCTAGTGCTCATTGTCCACCACACAAAACAACCAAAACAACATATAAACACCTACAATTCAACTAAAATAATAGGTGAGGCCATCGTTCTATGGACATATGCTCTTTAATATGCCAGTAAAATCAATTTTTCCATAAAGCAATTATATGGCAAGTAATCAAGCATACACTTTAATATAATTAAATAAATAAGCCACAGATAAATAAAACCATACAAATGATCTGCATTACTTTTTATCATCATCAATTAACACTGCAAACAGGTTTATTTCTAGACTTTTAAGTATTACCTGCAAAATCCTAAAGCACAAAAAATTGTAGGTGTGTATCAGAATCTCTTTTGGTCCATCTTTTACCATTATTTTTAGTAGATGATTAGTATTTGCTACCAACTTACAAAGGCCAATGGTTATCATCTATTTGTTAAGCACATTTTTAGTTCCAATTAGAACTAAAATTTCTTAGTGTTTATCACTCTAGATGTTGACAATGTAAATTAAACTAAGGCAAACATATCACTCTTTTAAATGTGAAATGCCTTTTCAGTGATCTAAGTTATATCAAGATTAGTAAGGATTCTGAACCAAAGGTCCCTCAAAGTCTATCTCTTAAAAACAATATGTTTGTGTAATTTAAAAACATACCGTGTTAAACCAGAATTTTACAATTGGTGCATGATAAAAGGCATAAAACTTTCGGGTAATTGGAAGCTTTTTTGATTTTATTTGTATCTCCATTTCATTCTTTCCTTCATTACTATCCAAAATCCTTACTTCTTTAAACACTTCCTAAAATTAAAAAAAAAATTTATTGTACAATTATTCAGAACAAACTTAAATTTACTTTAAAATGTTTTCCTGCTTACCATGGAGATCTCTTCTGTTATGTTCTTAAAGTTGTTTTCGCTGTCATCCATTGTCATCTGATGAGCATCTTGAGATTGTGGAATATGGGACATTTCAGCCTTAGTTTTATATTCTAGCAGTAATATGGCAGGTGGAACTAAAATGCTTAGTATGACCTAAAATTTTTAGAAACATGATTTTGCATTTTAAAATTAATGGCCTTCAAGAATAAAAACAAAGATATTAAATATCTTATATCATTAGCCATTTTGCCCCTAGTAGTGGAGAGAAAAAAAACAAAGTTCATGTCCAAGTTGAACTGTTAACAAAACATTTGATTATTATGATAATAAGGGTATAGGATAGATTTAATAATTATTATAGACTTGTCCTTTACATAAAATCAGATTACAATTTGTTCAGAAAACACATTTTGTTTAAACAAAATTCAAGCCTTATAAAGGTGCTATGTGCTTAATTTTACCCTAAATCTCTTTTCAAGTGTTCCATGTCATAACATGATTACTCAGCTCATACCTCTAGAAACAAAAAGGTTTATTTCTAAAATTTTGCTTATTACTTGCAAAATGCCAAAGCATGAAGAAATTATAATTGTGTAACAGAGTTTCTGTTGGTTATTCAATAGCCTATGGTTAAAGTATTTGCCTGATTTCTACCTCCTACATTTCTGCACCTTATTTTAAAAGATGAGAATACAAAGCAAAATCCTTTACTCAAGTTCTTAACCATAAAAACTGGGCACATGGATATGCTTATCTGTAAGTATAAACTGGGTATGTGAATATACTCACTCAATATACTTTAAGTAACTTAAAAGTAACAGACTATTAAGTTATTAGTTAGGTCTGGAATTTCAGAATTTGGGAATAATCCTTTCATAAAGCAGTAACTTTTTTTCATGGCTGCTCAGGGCCATAACCTCCAATATTTCCCATTTGTTGCCCTTCTAGCTCAAAGAGAGGCCATAATCATTATACACACCTGAAAAGGATTCAAGAGTAAAGAAGAGGAGGAAGAAAGAAGCCCATTATGCTACTTGGGATGAAATGCCAATCACCCTTTTCCCCCTCACTGCCCATACTCCCCACCATTACCACCACACATCAAGATATTTTACTATATATCTAGACTAATTCCTCTGTTCTTTTTATATAATCACATACTTTATATAAAATTATTTCTAAAGTATACCTTGTACCAGGAATTTTTCCTCATATTCAGCCTTCCCATCCACATATCAGATAACAACATTTGTGTACAGGTGTGGGCTACAAAAGGTCTAAGTCTTGAAGAAACTGCTAACTTAAGGCAGGTTGAATTACTCCAGTTCTTCAGTTCATAAGTGAGCAATTTCATAGCCATGGTTTCATCTTGTCTGAAAGACTGTTCTAATAATTCAACGGCCAACTGACCAAAATCACTATAAAATGATAAAAACCAAAATATACTCAGATTAACAAACTACAATTTAAAACCACTATTCTTACATACATTAATAATACTCTCTACTTTTTAATAGTCTCACACACACTTACAGAATTATGAGGCATTAAAACCACGACTCTATGTTTTCAGACATCTACATCTATGTGGAAATCACAAAATACTAAAATATGTCACATTATATACAAGACTTAAAACGTGAATCCAGAGCACTTTCTCCCGGTCCTAGAAATCAAACTATAATCTCAAAGGGAATCAAAACCCACAATGCTACAATGTGCTGTTCAAAAAAGTTTATGCAGTATTTCAAACACAGAAAATGGTTGGTACCTGATACAGAGAAAGAACAATGTGACTAGGGACTAACTTAATTATGAGAAACATCCCAGTTTTGAAGTCCAACTAAGTAACCACAGGATCCCTGCTAGAGTTATTTTCAGTAACAATTGTCACTGTCCTCTAAAGACCCCACTTGGGCAGAGAGAGGTGTTAACATCTATTAGAAAACTTCTACAAACCACTTTTCCAGTTTAATATTCCAATACTGCCCCCTAAGTAAATTGTAAATTTTTAGGAACTATGTCACTATTCTATGTATGTAGTTCTAGCTTCTCAAGTGCCCTCCCAGTTGAATTCAGTCTATTTTCTTAAAACATAGCTCCAACCTCACTTCTGCTCTTTCTTTACCAATTCAAATGGAACTTTTCCCAATATCATTGCTACTATTTGCAAAAAATTAAAATGACTTCTGGCATTTCTTCTTTCTTTCGAGACTGCATCTCGTCCTGTCACCCAGGCTGGAGTGCAGTGGCATGATCACAGCTCACTGCAGCCTCAACCTCCTGAGCAGCTGGGACCACAGGCAAGCACCACCACATCCAGTTAATTTTTAAATTTCATGTAGAGACAGGGTCTCCCTATGTTGCCCAGGCTGCACTTCCTCTTTCTTGCTGAAATATTTAACTCTGGAGTTGCAAACAATATAATAGCCTCTTTTATTCATATACAGAAGCAGAAAATTTCTTTCTCAATTAAACAAATAATATGCTTAAAAACTAATTTTCTGGTCAGACGTGGTGTCTCATGACTGCAATCCCAGCACTTTGGGAGGCCGAGGCGGATGAATCATGAGGTTAGGAGTTCGAGACCAGCCTGACCAACAGGGTGAAACCCCATCTCTACTAAAAATACAAAAATTAGCTGGGCGTGGTGGCACGCGCCTGTAATCCCAGCTACTCAGGAGACTGAGGCAGGAGAATCACTTGAACCTGGGGGGTGGAAGCTGCAGTGAGCCAAGATCACACTACTGCACTCTACTCTGGGTGACAGAGCGAGAGTCTCAAAAGAAAAAAAGAATTTTTTCTGTCAATTGCACCAATAAAATTATATATATAAATACATCACCATTAAGTATGTGGTACTGTATCAGCCACTCAATATCTACTTTGAATTTTTAAGATGTTTTAAAATTATAAAATATCACTTACTTGGAATACTGTTTCAGTTCTTCTGAAGTATCGTCTACCAGGTCACTCTGCTTTGCTTCATATGCCATTGAACGATAGATCTTACAGGCAACTAATGCTTTTGCCATTGATTCTTCACCATGTTGCCATAAAAAACGGGCCATGACCTGCCTCTTCATAAGGCAAGCCCAAATTAAAAGTTCATTAAGTGGATAAGGAAAGCGCTTGGTTTCAGGATCATCAATGTCTACAATTTCATCTTTGGTTCTTTTCTTCTTTCCTTCTTCCATAACCGTATCAATCTTGTAGGGAAAATAAAGTTATGAAGCTCATTATATAATAAGGCCATATAAAATTATGTCAGGGAAAATTTTAATAAAATACCCTTTACCTTAGATCCATAAAACTGCACATTATAACATAAATTTTATAAACTTGATTTTTATTGTAGCTCATAATTCATTTTATAAAAATCGATTTCAACAAAAATGTCTTTGCAATGAACACTGTCCAAAATTTAAGGGCCTAAACATTTCAACTAACATTCTAACGGAACATAATTTTAATAAAAGGTTAAATAACATTTTTGTCATGTACGTTCTTAAGTAAAACTGGAATGAAAGGGGTCAGGTAAAACTTTATTAAAACATTTTAATTTGGTTATATCATAGCTAAATTTGAAAATGTAACTGAATCATGAACTTATAATGAATATCTCTGTATATGAGAAAATGACAATTCCAAGACATATCCAAAGATGAAAGATAATTTTTACTAAATCAATTAGGTTTTTTTGTTTAATACTAAGTAATTTAGAAAGAAGAAAATAAAAATCCAGAAAGAATAATATTTAAATAAATTTACCTTTGGTCGGTAGGGCTGTGCCGTCTTAATGAAATGATTATGTCTCATTTTTTCCTTTTTATCTGCCCTATTGCCAAAAGATTCATGATTCTTTCGCAACTGAGGAGTGCTGCTGGAGGTATTTCGGCCAGACCTCTGAAAAATGAGATCTTATTAGCTTTTATAGTTTTAAACATGCTGACATGCTATAAAAATTCAAGAATCAATTTATATATGTGTGCAAATGTGTTTGAGTATGCACACAAAATATGACTGGTTTAGGATTTTGATGACAAAATATTCAGTTGAAAATCTTCAATGTTATGACAACGTTACTATCCCCATTCTAATGCTAATTCTTAACATTTAAAGTGCATGCATTAATGTTAAAGCACATATACAGATTCCCCCCAAATTTTACATACCCGATTATTTCCACCAAGACTATTATATATTAATCGAAAACGTTTTTTAGTGTAGGTGCATCTGTAGGTTCCTCCCATGAGATATTCAATAACAAGTCCTATATCAATTAGAGTGATCTTATATCCTGGAGGAAGATTTCCCTAGAAATAAAACATTTGTTTTAAATAGATCAGATAGTATTTCTCAATATTGCCATGCCCTGCCTAGGAATAGGCCTACTTTCCAAAATGACAAATGTTTACTTCCTAAAAGCAGCAAGGGCCGGGTGCAGTCACTCACGCCTGTAATCCCAGCACTTTGGGAGGCCAAGGTGAGTGGATCACCTGAGGTTGGGAGTTCGAGATCAGTCTGACCAACACGGTGAAACCCGTCTCTACTAAAAACACAAAAAATTTAGCTAGGCGTGGTGGCACATGCCTGTAGTACCCGCTAGTCAGGAGGCTGAGGCATGAACCCAGGAGGTGGAAGTTGCAGTGAGCCAAGATCGTGCCACTGCACTCCAGCCTGGAAGACAGAGTGGGACTTGGTCTCAAAAAAAAAAAAAAAAGAAAGAAAGAAGCGAGGGTTGCTAGCAGCTATCTTTACAGGAGAAATAAATTCTTGATTCTCTATTTCCTCTGTGAAAATATGGGATTCTGAAGTTCTGAGGTCTCAAAGGTGTGCCTTGAGACAGGAGCATGACCTAAAGCAGGAAGATAACAATTTCATCTCTCCATTGCCCCAATACTTCACACATAAGAGACAATGGAACTGCTAATCAGCCAACTATTCCATTTTCACTGTGATATATACAAAAATAGCATTTTCCTGCAAAAATAATGCTGTGTTTTGTTTCCAAACTGGCCCAGAAATACAAGTTTTTTTGTTGTTGTTTTTTTTTTTTTTTGAGATGGAGTCTTGCTCTGTCAGCAGGCTGGAGTGCAGTGGCACGATCTCGGCGTACTGCGATCTCCGCCTCCCAGGTTCAAGCAATTCCCCTGCCTCATCCTCCTGAGTAGCTGGGACTACAGGCGTGCAACACCACAACTGGCTAATTTTTTGTATTTTAGTAGAGACGTTGGCCAGGATGGTCTCGATCTCCTTACCTCGTGATCTGCCCACCTTGGCTTCCCAAAGTGCTGGATTACAGGCGTGAGCTGCGCCTGGCCTAAAGTAAGTAAGTTTTTTTAACCAAAATTATACTGGTGATATTATAGGTTTTTATAGTGTTGTCAAGGAATTAACTACCATTTGAAATGTTTAAAGCTAAGACTTCATTTTCCCAATGGCAATTTACAAATGCACTTTTGGAACATACACCATTTGTGAGTTTGGAAAGACTGCCTTTTTCAAAATTTAAAAACTGGTTAATTTTATTAAATTATCTTAAAGGGATTTAATCATCAGATAATTTGTGTTTATTGGCTAATTCTGCCCTCCTACCATCACCATTTGTTTATTTTCCTGATTATAATGTCATGAACTTGGTATTTTTTTAAAAAATGACTGTATTTTTAATAACTTGGTTTCGCCATGTGTGGTGGCTATGTCTGTAATCCTAACACTTTGGGAGGCTGAGGCAGGTGGATCACCTGAGGTCAGAAGTTCGAAACCAGCCTGGCCAACATGGTGAAACCCCGTCTCTACTAAAAATACAAAAATTAGCTGGGCGTGGGGGCGGGTGCCTGTAATCCCAGCTACTCGGGAGACTGAGGCAGAAGAATTGCTTGAACCCAGGAGGTGGAGGCTGCAGTGAGCCAAGATTGCATCATTGCACTCTAGAATGGGTAATAAGAGTGGAAAAAAAAAATCTTGGTTTTATCTGTGAAATTTCTAATTTCTAAATAGCTATATCCTTTGAATCTCTAATTTGAAAATAAATCAAAATACATTATTTCCATGATGAATACAAGATTTTTGGTTTTGTTTTAACTCAAGCAACCTCAAAATATGCTGTATGATTGAGAACGTCACCTATGATATTCTTCAATATTATTTATTAAAAACAACAAATGCCATTATGATATGAACCCATTTGAATAAGAAATAAGTTAAGTAAAATAATGTGAATTATCTAACAAATGTCATGATGATCAAGTTCTCAAACTATACTGGTAAGTCATAAAACTCAAGTTATCGATTTGAATCAAAATATTCAATTACTGCCTTTATTTTAGGATTTATCACTACAGAAATTAAAAAATAGGGCCTATTACAGCCACCAGTGTAACAACAATGTATGCAAACTCTCATATTTGTTTTCAAAATTTTAACTACCATAATTCCTTCTTCTGAGGCACATAAGTAAATCACGATTTAGAAACATGGTCTTAAGGTCTCCCCATTACTTAAGATTTCTAGGGGAAAGAGGAGGAACTTTGATTATTTTAAAAGACCAAATCAAATTGTTATGAAATGCCCAAATAGGCAAATCATTAGATTAATAGTTGCGTACGGTGGGGGACAGAAGTGTGGAGTAGAGAAGGAGAAGGAAGGAGGAGTGACTGCTTAAAGGGTACAGGGTAACTTTTTGAAGTATTATAAATGCTCTAAAGTTAGACTGTGGCAATGGTTGAACAACTCTGTGAATACAGTAAAGTAAAAAAATGTATGTTTTTGTTTTTTTTGGAGATGGGGTCTTGCTCTGTTGCTCAGGCTAGAGTGCAGTGATGCAATCTCAGCTCGCTGCAACCTCTGCTTCCCAGGTTCAAGCAATTCTTCTGCCTGAGACTCCTGAGAGTAGCTGGATACTACAGGCACACATCACCACACCTGGCTAAATTTTGTATTTTTAGTAGAGATGTGGTTTCATCATATTGGCCAGGCTGGTCTCAAACTCCTGAACTCAAGCCACTGCATCCAGACAATATACACTTTTGTAATTTGTGAAATACATTTCAATAAAGCTATAAAGAAAAGCACATGCAGGCCAGGGATGATGGCTCACACCTGTAATCCTAGCACTTTGGGAGCTCGAGGCGGGTGGATCACCTGAGATCAGGGGTTCAAGACCAAAATGGCCAACATGGTGAAACCCCATTTCTACCTGCCCCCCACCAAAAAAAAAAAAAAAAAAAAAAAAACAAGAAAAAAAAAAGTGGCATGTGCCTATAGTCCCAGCTCCTCGGGAGGCTGAGACAGAAGAATTGCTTGAACCTGAGAGGTGGTGGTTGCAGTGAGCCAAGATTGCGCCATTGCATTCCAGCCTGGGCAACAGGGCAAGATTTGTTCCCCTCCCCCCCTCCCCCCCACACAAAAATCAGCCAGGCATGGTGGCAGGCACTTGCAATCCCAGCTACTTGGGAGGCTGAGGCAGGAGAACTGCTTGAATCCGGGAGGTGGAGGGTGCAGCGAGCTGAGATCACACCACGTACTCCAGCCTGGGCAAGAGTGAAACTCCATTTTAAAAAAATCTTTTTTCAAGTATAAAATGTCTCAGTTCTTCCTGTGGGATACTAGTTTAGTATTAAATCAGTTACAAAACAAAGTAAATGACATTTAAAAAAAACATCCTAAAGGCTGTTAAAAATGACATTCCTAATGTCATTCTTTTTACTTAAGACAGGGTCTTGATGTGTACCCAGAATGGAGTACAGTGGCTCAATCGTGGCTCACTGTTGCCTCAATTCATGGGCTCAAGTGATCTTCCCTCAGTGCTCCCCCTCACACCCCCTCCAATCATTTGGGACTACAGTCATGTGACAACATGCTAGGCTAATTTTTAAATTTTTTGCACAGACAAGGTTTTACTTTGTTCCCTAGGCTGGTCTCAAACTCCTTCCCTTGGACAATCCTCCCACCTCAGCCAACCAAAGTGCTGGTATTACAGGGATAAGCCACCAGGCCTGGCCTTCTATGTTTTTAAGAGTGCACTCATATTTAGTAGCAAGTAAAAGCTGAAATAAAGAATTCTAAACAAAATTTAAGTTTAGAAACTAAGAAGATATTTTAACCAAATAAATAAAAATACTATTTATCAAGGAAAACAAAACTGTATCCAATATCAGTCATATAAATGGCTATAAAAGTGGTGATAAATGTTTAAAACTTTCAGTTCACAAACAATCCTGATAGGAGAGGATTAAGAGTAAATTAATCTAGTAGCCACAGAATAGCTTGTGATCATGACAGTGTTATGCATCATCACCAGCAACACTAGAATTTTTTTTACTTTTTAAAAATTTTTAAATAATTTACATATATTTAGGGGGTACAAGTATAGATTTCTTACATGCACATGTTATGTAGTGGTGAAAACTAGGCTTTTAGTGTACCTATTACCTGGAGCGAATAGTGTATCCATAGGTAATTGTTCAACCCCTACCCCCCTACCCACCCTCCCACCTTTTGTACTCTCCAATGTCCATGATTCCACTCTGTGTCCATAGGTACCCATTGTTTAGCTCCAACTTGTAAGTGAACACGTGCTATTTCACTAAGTTGTTTCACTTAGGATAATGAACCTCCGGTTCCATTCATGTTGCCGCAAATGACATGATTCCATTCTTTTGTATGGCTGGGTAGAAATACTAGATTTTTTTTAAAGGGGGAGAGAACTTTACAGCATTTTTACTGGCAAAGTCTGCCATTAAGATCATAACCCAGTCCTCAATTTCGTTATTCAACATCCGTTACATTGGGACAATTTTCTTATTTTTTTTTTCTTTTTATGATTTAAAATCTTTTTTATTTTTTTAAAATAAAGACGGTGTTTCACCATGTTGGTCAGGCTGGTCTTGAACTCCCGACCTCAGGTGATCCACCCGCCTTGGCCTCCAAAGTGTTTGGATTACAGGCATGAGCCACCACGCCTGGCCTACATTGGGACAATTTTCTAAGGAACAAATTTCTGCTGAAGATAGAGGAAAAAAGATATACTTATCAATGGTCTTTCTTTTATGGACCAATGAACTTTATACATCACATTCTATCTATTCTGGATGACCAGAAGCTCAGAGGTTTTCTCTTTTCTTTTTCTTTTTTTTTTTTTTTTTTGAGACAGAGTCTCACTCTGTCACTCAGGCTGGAATGCAGTGGCATGATCATGGCTCATGGCAGCCTCCATCTCCTGGCCTCAAGTAGTCCTCCCACCTCAGCCTCCCGAGTAGCTGGTATTATAGGCGTGCACCACCATGTCCAGCTAATTTTTTCACTTTTTGTAGAGACGGGATTTCACCATGCTGCGCAGGCTGGTCTCGAACTCCTGGGCTCAAGCAATCCACCTGCCTCAACCTGCTGAAATGCTGGGATTACAGGTTTGACCCACTCATCCCCGGTCCTACTCTTCATAAAATATCATAAACTCTCTTTTTTCTTGTTTTCTGATACATTATGCTCTGCATTACTCCTCTCTTACCACAAATTTAGCCCATATTTTAACTTGTTCTGTAAACTGTCATTTTATTGGTGTTTCTAAAATGGATTTAAATGCTATTTTTTTTAAAAAAAGATGAAGTATAAATGATTTCTTAAAATAACATTACGATTATTGTATTAAAAATAACATTTTTCAAAAGCAAAAATGATTTCTTACCTGTTTGACGTCTCGAACAAGATGAAACAGCATTGGATTAGTTGGACCTTGTTTCTTTAGAGAGAGAAAAGTTACAGCAAACTATTATTTTTCTTCTGAAATAATTTAAACCTTACAGGATTTTTATGAACCTTCTTATATAAATTATACTGTTTTGGAGTTATTTCCTTAAGTTCTGTTCATAAAGTAGAAAAACAAAAAATTGTCACATTTACTGCCAGAAAACAAAGAACCTTAGAGTATTACTAAAGTGATACATGAGTTTTTGTTTTACAAAAGTCATGTCAACACTACAAGCTTTACAATTCTATCTTAAATTTAAATTTACATTTAATAATGGAGCTGTACAATACCTTTCTTCTTGTTAAAATGTCTGTTCCTCTGTTTCTGTCACTAATAAAGTTGTATACAGACTTTAAATATTTTGGGTAACAAGCCTTTAACACAAGCTTGTCCAACCTGCAGCCCACGGGTCGCATGCAGCCCAAGATGGCTTTGAATGTGGCTCAAAACAAATTTGTAAACTTTCTTAAAACACTAAGTTTTTTGCAAATTTTTTTAAGCTCATCAACTATTGTTAGTGTTAGTGTATTTTATGTGTGGCCCAAGACAATTCTTCTTCTTCCAATGTGGTCCAGGAAAGCCAAAATATTAGAAATCCCTGATTTAACATTTACATACGCCGTAATTTTGCCATTATCTTACTTCACTTCATGTATACTACTAGAGTATATCTTAGAGTATCACTAAGACTAATCACATAGACTAGTAGCAAGTTCTATCTTTCTAGTAATCTCTAGTAATTTTGAAAAAAGAGCCAAATATCATCTCCTCCACCAAGACGGAAGTAAATGTCCCAAAGACTTTAGGTAGTTTTTTGACCCGTCTGAAATTTAATGCAATGAATTCCAGGTGACACAAATCAAGAGACTTCTTCTCAAAACTTTAAATCCTACTGTCAGGCCCGGCATGGTGGCTCACGCCTGTAATCCAAGCACTTTGGAGGCCAAGGCGGGCGGATCACCTGAAGTTGGGAGTTCAAGACCAGCCTGACCAACATGGTGAAACCCTGTCTTTATTTTAAATCCTATTGTTTAAAAGAATTATCAAATGGGATTTAATGCCACCCTTGTATTAATTTTTTATATGAGATGTTATTACAGTAATCAATTCAATCTACCTTTCTATTTTAATCACATTTATTTTATAAAATGTTTTCAAATCAAACTAGGTACACCTACTACTATTTCTTTGGAGAAGAAGTTATTTGCTTTGACATTCTTGGCTTTCAAATTCTATATAAGATCTAAGATGACTATAATTGATATTGCATACAAATTATATTTTACTTTACTTTGTTCTGTCTTTTTACAATATTTAGTCTATCCACTCAGGGGCTAAGTTCTCTCTGCCAATTCTTTACCACAGGTTAACTTTTTAAAACAAATGTTTCTTCTAAGTTAATAAGAAGTATCTCATATTTTAGGAGTATTGAGAAATTTCATTGTATTTTTCTCTAACGGTATATAATCACATGGAAATGCACTTAGAATTTTTAAAATTCTATTTTATCTTACTCTATTAAATGTTTATCCATTAAAAATAAATTGTTAGTAAATAATAAATGTACTTTAACACAGCAATTCTCAAAGTGTGAGCTGGGGACATCTGAGGTCCCCATGATCCCTTCAGGAGTTCCAGGAGATCAAGAATTTTTTCCTAATCATATTAAAATTGTATTTCTATTGACTCATTCTCATTCTCTCAGTGTTTGGTGGAGTTTTTGGCTTTCTGATGTGTGATATTGTGAGATTACATTCAGAAGCAAGTAAGAGAATTCAGCTAACGTGAGATTTTAAAGACATTTGCAAAAATGTTTTCCTCTCCTCACCAATTTTTATTTTTTTCTTTAAAAATAAAAACATATCAGCTGGGAACAGTGGCTTACGCCAGTAATCCCAGCACTTTGAAAGGACAAGGCAGGTGATCACCTGAGGTCAGGAGTTTGAGACCAGCCTGACCAACATGGAGAAACCCCATCTCTACTAAAAATACAAAATTAACTGGACATGGTGGTGCATGCCTGTAATCCCAGCTACTCAGGAGACTGAGGTAGGAGAATCACTTGAACCTCAGAGGTGGAGGTTGTGGTGAGCTGAGATTTTGCCAACGCACTCCAGCCTGGGCAACAAAAGTGAAACTCTGTCTCAAAAAACAAACAAAAACAAGAAGTTGATTCTATAGTTTCAAAAAGGGGTGAGGGGCCAGGCGCAGTGGCTCACGCCTGTAATCCTAGCGCTTTGGGAGGCCAAGGAGGGTGGATCACCTGACGTCAGGAGTTCAAGACCAGCCTGGCCATCATGGTGAAACCTCATCTTAAAAAAAAAGAGGGGGCGGGTGAGGGGAGCAAAAGGGAGATAGGGCTATTAAGCCTACCTTTCCTTTCTATGTGGATATGGTGACAAAGAAGGGTTCTAAAAACAAGGAAAGGGTTTCACACTGTAATACAACTAATCCATACTAAGACTGGCTATATTTTTTTCATATAACCAAGGAAGACATTAAAGATTTTATCAGTAGGAATGGCTATATTTAGGTAAAGTAACATTTCCTCAAAGAGATAATTAGTCAATAAAGAATTTTAATGTAGACTTACAGTGTTGTAAAGTTCTTCCAGTCTCGGAATGGTAAGGAATTTATGCATGCTTACTCCATTTTCGATAAGAAGTTTTACAAATGCAACTCTATCCATTACAAGAGCATCAAGCATAGCTTGTTCCAAGGATCCAACCTAGGAGTATCAAATTTAATAAATATACATTTCACACATTCTAATTATACAAACACTTCTAAATGTTAAGTCCTTAGGATTTATAATTTGTTCCCAATAGTTTTAGAACAAAATTAGAAAGATGAAATACAGTAAAAAACTAATAAGACAAGGTATTTAGGGAATAGACGAAAAGACCTCTCTAGAAGAACGTTTCTTAAAGAATATTCCACAAACGCTATTTCTGTAGAAGAACAAGGGTTATGTGAGGGGAAAAACAGAATCCGTCAATTAAATATCAGGAAAGAATACCTTAGAGCCATGGCTCTCAGTGTTTAGGGAAGGTTTTGTGGGAAGGATCATTTCCATAACTAAGTGCTGTTACTAATATTTAAGGGATAGGGTCAAAGGACATCAGAAATCATGCAATATGCTGGAAAATTCTACTCAGAAAGACTATCCCACATCCCATACAACTTTTTATTATCCTGTTAGATGTTCATGATGAAAAACCAGTAATTCTGCCTTAAAAATGAACACAAAGTACTTCATTATGGTTTTTGTTCTACAACAAATTTTGCAAAAACACAACCACCAGAAAAGTCAGCAAGACTGTACTTAGTTTTCCTCAGAACATTAAAAGAAATTATTCATCATTAGAGGGAAAAAAATCATTTGACAGCAATACAACCTATGTCATTTGTGCTTAATATAACACATCTGTATCATTCAGCATTTGTAGCAGTCCTTTATATATTAAAGCCTATTTTACGGACTTCAACAGACTTCCAAATCAAATACTGGTAAATTAGTAGAGACATGAAATGTAGGTATTTCACTGAGTATTATTAATAAAGCCTGTTTTAATATAGTCTGTATATTTTTAATATTTTATGGCAAAATCAATACAAAACCACTGGTTTTTTACCCATTATTTTTCAATTGATTTCTGATTCTATCTTTAGAGGTTTAACACACAACCATACAACTTCTCTAGAGCAACTTGTATTACCATTTATTTTTCCAATCTTTCTTCAACTTCCATTACCTAGCAAGGATACAGTCTTTATGATATTTTAAGTATATACTTTTGTTTTTTGAGACAGGGTCTCATTCTGTCACCCAGTGGCATGATCATAGCTCACTGCAGCCTCAAACTCAGGGGTTAAAGGGGTCTTCCAACCTCAGCCTCCCATGTAGCTAGAACTACAGGTGTCCACTCCTGTATCTGCCTTTTTTTTTTTTTTTTTTTTTTAAATAGAGACAGGTCTCAAACTCCTGGCCCCAAGTGATCCTAATACTTCAGCCTCCCCAGTACTGGGATTAGAGGTGTGAGCCATTACACCCAGGTCTTTTTAAAGTATACACTGATGAAATGTATGCCTTTTACATGATAGAATTTAAAGATGGAAAGTACGTTTTCTGTGACATTTTTCACTGCTCAGTTGTCACAAGGAAAGTATTTTCACATGCTTAAAAATAACGCCTGATTTCCAAGAAAACAATACTTCTTAGTTTTCTCTACATTAACAGACTGTAGTTTATCATGGCATGTTACTACTATTTCACTTAAGGTTAGTTCCTTCTTTCACTTATCACATACAAATAATCCTGATGTTATTACTTATTCTAACATTAATATTCTAACATTATTCCAGTGCCCACTTGGTCTTCTCTCTGTTCTTTCTCTGTCCTACACTCGTAAAGGGTGTTTATCTGTTCCCCAAGATAGTTAAGTTACCAACAACATACTTGTATTAGTATGCATAACTGCAGCATTTACACTGATTCTTGTTATAACTGCAGGCATCTGACTTACCATGTGTTTTATACTGCCACTCTCGAACATTTATATACTATTTATTATTATAAATCATTTTTTCTGTCTTATTACAGTTAGGGCATTATACATATATTCTTAATTTATGTAATTACTTATGAAATTTCACTTTAGTAGACTAAAAGGGGATATAACAAAATTAATGTTTTTAAAACAAGAACATTCTATCTGTGTTTATAACCACTGCCCTAGAACAAAAACTAAATTTTCATATCAGAGGGGAAAAAAGAGGCCATTTAAAAAAATGTGTCTGCTTTGTAAGCAGCATTTTCTCAATGCATACTGAACTCCTGGCAAGCAAGAAGAAAAGAAAACAACTGTCCTCCAAATTCTAACTTTAGCAAGAAACACAAAATCAAATAGGTAACATTATGCAGAAGAAATCCATCAGACAAACCACATATACACAGAAAATAAATGCTTCATCCAAACCTTTACATCTGAGGAGAACAAAATCCAGTTAAATTATTCAAAGGAAAAATAAGGTTGGTTATACTCATCACCACAGATGATTAACATTAATTTTTTTTTCTCTGTAGTCCTGCAAGAGGAGAAGTCACTAAATAAACTGTTTTTTATTATTATACAGGAAATACATTCCCATGGTTTAAAAACAAACAAACACTACAAAATGGTATAAAATAAAACTCTCTCGGCTGGGCATGGTGGCTCACGCCTGTAATCCAAGCACTTTGGAGGCCAAGGCGGGCGGATCACCTGAGGTCAGGAGTTCAAGACCAGCCTGACCAATACGGTGAAACCCCATCTTAAAAAATAAATAAATAAAATAAAATAAAACTCTCTCTCCTTCAGTCCCCATCTCTCCAAGATAAATACCATGTTAACAGTTTTAGAAAGGTACTATGACTACACAGTACTTGTAGATATGCATTAATGTTTGTATATTTATAAGGATAATTTGCCACAAATGAGATCATAATTTGCTGTTTATATTTACCATGTAGACAAAAAAGATCTAGTTCATCCTCCATAAAGGCTGATAATACTTCAAGGTACAGATGAACATTTAATCTGCCCAGCCTCCTACTGATTCAGACATGTAACAAAACTTTAAGTGATCTACCACATACCAAGCTGTTAATACAGCAGTAAACAAAACTGAAAAATATTCTTGCCCTCATAAAGTTTACTTTCTTGGAGAAAGACAAACAATAAATTATAGCTACATTATATGGTTTGTCAGATGGTGACAAAAGTTAGAGAAAAAAAAATAGCAGGGAAGAATGCTGGTATAGGGGGATGCTATTAAAATAGGGTGGACAGAGAAAGTCCAAAGAGGAGACATTTGGTTAGAGGCCAGAAAGACAGGAGGAATTAAGCCCACGTGGATATCTAGGGGAAAATGTTACAGATAGAGAGACCAGCAAGTACAAAGCCTAGAGATAGGAGCATGCTTGATATGTTCAAAGAACAGCAAGAACGCCAACAAGGTTAGATAAAAACCAGTAAACAGGATAGTGGTAGCATGTACGGCTCTGGATTATGCTCTCAGTAAATGGAATGTGATTCATCTCCTATCTGTAAAAGGAGAGCAAGTATGAGAGTAGTGAAACCAAAAAGATGCTATTTCAGTAAAAGAAAAAACACAAAAGAGGAATGATGATAGACTAGACCAGGATAATAAAATTAGGTACTTTGAAAGTAGATCTGACAAGATTTACAGATGGAATTGGATTGGAATACATGAGAAAGAGAAAAGTAAAGGATAACACTAAAGTTTCTCATCTTAGAAACTAGGAAGAAGTTGCTCCCATTTAGTAGGATGAAGAAGACTACAAAAGGAATAGGTCTAAACATCAGGAGGAATGCTAAAATGGATTCTCTTGTACACAGAGCATGAGTTCTAAAGCTTCTTTCAGTTCTAAGATTCTTAGAGATCTATATACTTTATTAAAAAATAAGGTTTTCTCTAGAGGTATATGTTAAATCCTAAACTGGGATCAGAATGGTGCAGAAATACTTAGCTAAACTATTTTGAACTATTGGCAGAAAGGTAAAATGTCAACTCAGGTCACAGTTCCCGCAAATACTTTTTTATTACTTAGTGTAATTTAATTGTATTGTGTATGTAGATTATTTACATACCAGCCACTGCTGTCCATAAACAAATACATGATTTTTGGCAATGTCAACTCTATCCCATGCCAATGTAAGGATAAGCTGGTCAAATGCAGATGCATTAGTACCTAATCGAATAAAGAAAATAGTTGATAGGTTCAATTAATTTATCTCCATTAAAAGGTGAACACTTTTTTTAAAAAAAAGAGATAGGGTCTTGGTCTGTTGCTCAGGCTGAAGTGTAAAGGTGATCATGGCTCACTGCAGCCTTGAATTCCTGGGTTCAAGCATACCTCCCGCCTTAGCCTCCGAGCAGCTGAGACTACAGATGAGCACCACCACACCTGGCTAGTTTTTAAACTTTTTGTAGAGACAGACTCTCACTCTGCGGACCAGGCTGGTCTCAAACTCCCGGGCTCAAGTGATCCTCCCACTTTGGCCTCCCAGTGTGCTGGGATTACAAGTGTGAGCCACAGTGCCCAGCCCAAACACTTCTGACATCTACCCACCATTCTTTAATTAACTTACAAAGCTGGTTTCAGCCACCATTCAGAATTAGCCTGCCTCAGAGAGTTAAGATTAGCCCCACGGTTAAGAACTTTACCTTTCCAACTATAAACGACATATTCCCATTCATTGCAAACATTTAGAAATGCAGAAAAAATGAGAAGAAAACAAACATGAACTGTTTCTATCACAGAGATAGTGCTACCAGGATTCTGAAAATACCTGTCAGGTGCTTTTCTGTGCATATACAAACTCATACATATACTTTTTACTGTTTATTCAAAAATGGGTCCATACTACAAGTGTTCAATAGCTCGCTTTATTTTCCTTGTTATCATACCTTGGTTCTTCTTAAAATTATATATAAATCTACCTTATATATACTAATAGATGAGCCAAAATTTATTTAACAAAGACTTCAAATGATAGATATTCAGGTTATTTTGAATTTTTTGCTGAGTACGTTTTTGCACACATGCTTGATTATTCAAATAGGATGATTTTCTAGAAGTCAAATTGCTGAGTACAAGGATGTATACTTTAAGGCTTTTGATACACTACAAAGTATTTCAGATCGCTTCTACCATCCACCAGGGGAGGGGTATAAGCATACCCATTTCTCTATGTGCCATGGAGAAGGGAGTTTCTTTCTTTTTTTGAGACAGGGTTTCTCTCTGTTGTCCAGGCTGGAGTGCAGTGGTATGATCTTGGTTCACTGCAACCTCTGCCTCCTGGGCTCAACTGATCCTCCCGCCACAGCATCTCAAGTAGCAGGGACCAAAGGTACATGGCACCACACCAGGGTAATTCTTGTATTTTTTTGTAGAGACAGGGTTTTGCCATGTTGCCCAGGCTGATCTCAACCTCCTGGGTTCAAGCGATCTGCTTGCCTCAGCCTCCCAAAATTTATTACTGTAACATTGACCATCGTTCCATATTTTCTTCATGCATTTGGATTCCTCTACTAATTATCTATTACATAAGTTCTGACCCTTTTTTCCACAAGGTATTCATCTTTTTATTAATTTTTAACAGCTCTTTTTGATCCCTTCACTTTAACATTTCTATTCCTTCGTTTCCCCATCTATAAAATGAATAAAACCACAGGAAATATGACTTGTTGAAATAGAGATAAATAATGTAAACCACTTAAACAGTAGTTAGTACACAGAAAAGTACATGGCAAATAATGATTGGATATGGTACTTTCTTTTTAACTTTTTTTTTTTTTTTTGAGAAACAGTTTCACTCTGTCGCCCAGGCTGTAGTGCAGTGGTGTGATCTTGGCTCACTGCAACCTCCAACTCCCAGGTTCAAGTGATTCTTGTGCGACAGTCTCCTGACCAGCTGGGACTACAGGTGCCTGCCATTGACCCCTGCTAATTTTTGTATTATTAGTAGAGCCGAGGTTTCGCCCTGTTGGCCAGGCTGGTCTTCAACTCCTAACCTCAAGTGATCTGCCTGCCTCAGCCTCCCCAAATGGCTGGGATTACAGGTGGAAGCCAGCACACTCAGCCTTTATTTTTATGCAATCCTATTTATAAACTTTTTTTTTTCCTTTTTGGTTTCTGGGTTTCCTATCACTTGTCATCTCGATCCCAGATGATATAAATACATTTTATCACAATATTTTAAAAATGCTTAATGCATTGGCAATTTATTATGATCTAATATGCAAGAAATTCTTGTAAATAAAAAGACGGTATCCTTTTAATGTGCTGGCATACCACTCAACACTAACTTTCAAGTAGGCAGATGGGATACCATCATAGTTTCTAATTTCTGAAAAGATTTTTCACTATAATGTTGTTTTATCTGTTGGATGTCTTTGGGGAGATACTGAGAGGAAAACAGTTCAGTGTGTATGTGCTTCAATCCCTTAGTCCTAGAAGACACTACTAGTTTTCAAATTTTCCCTTCAGAATGAAGACAGCATGTTTTAAAATCCTATCTTTAAAAGTTATCAACTAATGCTTTATGATCTTTAAACACTAATTTTTCAGCTGATTAAGAATGTGACACATTTTTTTTTTTCCTTAGAGACAAGGTCTTGCTGTTACCCAGGCTGGAGTGCAGTGGTGTGATCACGGGTCACTGTAACCTCAAACTCTGGGCTCAAGCTATCTTCATGCCTCAGCCTCCTGAGCAGCTGAGACTATAAACTGCACAGCACCATGCATAGCTAATTTTTGTTTGTTGTAAGATAGGGTCTTTCTCCATTGCCCAGACAGGAGTATAGCGACATAATTACAGTTCACTGTAGCCTCGACCTTCCAGACTCAAGTGATTCCACCTCAGCCTCCCAATTTTTAAATTTTTTGTAGAGACGAGTCTATATTGTCCAGGCTGGTCTCAAACTCCTGGCCTCAAGCGATCCTCCTGCCTTGGCCTCCCAAAGTGTTGGGATTACGGTTGTGAGCCACGGTGCCTGGCCCAGGATGTTACACATTCTTAATAGGACTATTAAACAGGTTTGGTGGCATAAACCTTGCTAAAAACTTTTATTTCTTAAATTCTACAAGATTAAATCAAAAGCTACCTTACTGTCAAGGAAACCAACATTGTGTCTTTCACAAAGAAAAATGATTGAAAATTCACTTTGCAAGCACTTAGCCATATTAAAAGGTTCTGTTTTCTGTATACATATACACACACATAAACACACACACACACACACACACACACATACATACATATATAAAATAAAGGTCTTACAAATAAAAAAGTTCTTAGAGGCTTACCTTTCAGCAGTGCAGTAAGTATTGCTACATCTATATCCTGATGTTCATCTGACCCAATATGGAAAACAGTGATCTATTTAAAGATAAATTCATAACATTACGCCCTTATATTTTTAAAGCAAAAGGATCATAAAACTCAGTAATTTCCAACTCTATCGGAGGCATAATACTTATATATGTATCTAGAAATGTATGTATTATGTATACATAAACATACTTTATTTCAACCAAAAAACCAAAAAAATTTTAAAGACTTTATTTCAACCAAAAAACCAAAAAATTTTAAAGACTTTATCATTTACCAAATAAAATGGCAAGTATACTAAAAATATTTGGTTTCATATTATATTCATATTTTGAACTATCTCATGTCCCTGACTAGAGTAAGCAATTTAGGGAATGAGGCTACAGATTCCTTATCAGAGTAAATAAATCCTACAGTTCCTTCCACAGAATGAAAATTTACATGTTCAAAATAAGAAAAAGAAAAAAGAAAAAACAAAAATGAAAAAAGAAAAAAAAAAGGAAAAAAGACAAAAAAAAAGATAAAAAGAAAAAAGAAAAGAAGAAAATTTACATGTTCATATAATGTATGCATTCTTGAATGAGAAATGTTTGTTTTAGTCAATCTTTTTATTGTAAATGTCTTTAAATTACTTGAAACATAGCACCATTTCAGAAATTGTAATTTAATAACATTTTTCATAAAGTGAAAGATGGCCGGGCACATGGCTCATGCTTGTAATTCCAGTACGTTGGGAGGCCAAAGTAGGAGGACCACCTGAGGTCAGAAGTTTGAGACCAGCCTGGCCAACATGGTGAAACACCATCTCCAGTGAAAATTCAAAAATCAGCCAGCCGTGGTGGCACACACCTGTAGTCCCAGCTACTCAGGAGGCTGAGGCAGGAGAATTGCTTGCACCAGGAAGGCAGAGGTTGCAGTGAGCTGAGATTGCACCACTGCACTACAGCCTGAAAAACAGAGCAAGACTCTGTCTCCAAAAAAGAAAGAAAGAAATGAAAGATTATTATACTCCAATACAAAATTTCCAGCCAACTTTATTTCATAGTTTACAAAAGACAGCAATTCAAATCATATTATATATCTATTTATAGGCTTCATAAAAAATTTTATCTTCAAAAACTTAAGCCCACATTTACATGATTGAAAGTAAGCACCACTGACCATTAATAGGCTAAAGCACATTTAAGATTTTTTTTTCAAATATTTTATTAGAGAAGCCATTAACAACCCTTTACAGTTCTTCCTTGATACTGAACATGATCTGCTGAGCCCTAGTCACCTTCCTAAAACAGAGGCACAAATACATAGTCTCAATGCCATATAAAAAACTACAATCCTCCTATAAAACCTCTCAGCTTGAACAGACCAATAAATGACATATTTATATGGTTAATAAAGATTTCAAAGTTTAAAATCCAAATGAAAAACAAAAGTATTTCACCAACTTAGAATGTGCTTTGCAAGAAATAAAAAAGGCTTAGCTTTTTAAATTTCTGCTAAAATCTACTTACAAGCTCCTTTCTTTTCATGCACTCCATCAGTGTTTGAAATAAATGAACTGCTTCACTCTGGCCGAAGTTAAATGTTTTTTTGATAGTGGAAATAATATCGGGCTCTGCTGCATCAGGAAGATTCCTGGAATAAAAGGAAACATAAATTAATTCACTGATTTCATCTTTCATTATTCGTATGATCAATATGAAGTACAGGTAGATCCACATAAGATCTTTGAAAATAACGTATTAATATTAAATACTTGACCTTGAGTGGGATTATTTTCTCCTTCATGAGACTCCCAATATAAATCTTGAAAGGAAAATATATGGAGTCATTTTTCTCTTTGAACTACTTTATGAATTTTATCAAAAAGTATGTGTGGCAGTATCAGTACTCATATAAGATACTGTATAAACACAATTTAAGATAATTATGATACATAAAGTAGTATTTCACTATGATATTTTTAAACATAAGCACTTACATTTTTCTTTTTTGAATACTTAATACATTTACATGGCTCAAAAATATAGAAAATATAAAATATTAAAATTAATAGTGTTAAGTCTCCTTCCCACTGTCTTTCAACTACCCAGTTCTATCACAACTATTTTCAGGAATCATTTACTCATGTAACTTTCCAAAATGTCTTTCTGCATACACAAATAATTATCGCCTTTCCTTTTATTCTATATAAAATACGGCACAATATATATGCTTCTCTGTATCTTCCTTTTTCCATGTATATATTTTGGTAATCTTCTCATGCTGTACTTTGTTCCAATCTTTTACTCTTACAAAGAACCCAGTAATGAGTAGCTTTATACATAATTTCACAGATGTACATCTGTAGGAACAGTTCCCAGAAATGAAACGACTAGGTTAAAAGATAAGTGCTTCTATGTTTGACAGATCTTACAAAACTGTGTTCCATGAAGATTTAATTTGTTCCAATAACATATGAGTCAGGCTATTTCCTCAATCCTTGAAGTATTTTATTAAAGCTGAAATTTTCATGTTCATAAAACACAGAGAGGAATCCAACTCTGTATTCTAAAAACCACAAGCCTCTTGAATAAATTCATTAAAATAGGCCGGGCACGGTGGCTCACGTCTATAATCCCAGAACTTTGGGAGGCCAAGATGGGTGGATTGCTTGAGGTCAGGAGTTCAAGACCAGCCTGGCCAAAACAGTGAAACCCCGTATCTACTGAAAAAAAAAAAAAATACAAAAATTAGCTGGACGTGGTGGCTCATGCCTGGAATCTCAGCTACTCAGGAGGCTGAGGCAGGAGAATCACTTGAACCCAGGAGGCAGACGTTGCAGTGAGCCAAGATCGCACCACTGCATTCCATCCAGGCTGGGACAAAGAGCAAGACTCCATCTCAAAAAATAATAATAAAACAAATAAATTCATTAAAATGTTGTCATACACTTACCCTCCTTCTTCTGTTTGTTTATGAATATATGCTAGTAGATCTGCAGCTCTGCCTGTTCCTTCACATACAACTACTGGAACAGGGGGGCTTTCCTGAAGGTATTCAAGAACTGTGAGGATAACATTTGGCCCGCCCTCAAATATAAGTGCCACCACAGGGACACCTTGGCCAATTCCTAAAAAGAGCAAAGTTAAATTAAAAAATTAGTTCATTCCAAGCAAGTTTCTCTCCAAGAAAAAAAAGTAGGCAAAATTCAGTACTCTAATTTTAATTTTACTGAAAATTAAAATAAAAAGCAAAAACATGTCTAAGACTGTGTTGACTTGACTTTAAGCACTTCACCTGATACCAGTTGACCTAAGTAAATGAAATAATGAATATATTACTTTGTCACTATCTTACAGGCTGTTCTCTAAATGACAAAATTAGAAAATCCAATAGATAATTTAACACACATCAAATAATTTACATGTCCACTACTTAAAAGTAAAAATTTGTTTTCTATATATTGAGCTCTTGATAAGAAATGTAAAACACTAATTTTTTAGTTTGCTTTTTAATACTACATTAGTTGAACTTCTATCAGTTTTCTTTTTTTCTCTGAGACAGAGTACCGCTCTGTCACCCAGGCTGGAGTGTAGTGGTGCAATCTCAGCTCACTGCAACCTCTCCCTCCCCAGTTTAAGCAATTCTCCTGCCTCAGACTCCTGAGCAGCTGGAACTACAGGCACACACCAACATGCCCAGCTAATTTTTGTATTTTTAGTAGAGACAGGGTTTCACCATATTGGCCAGGCTGGTCTTGAAGTCCTGACCTGTGATCTACTCGCCTCAGCCTCGCAAAGTGCTGGGATTACAGGCATGAGCCATAGCACCTGGCCTGTTTTTATTCATTTTCAAAACATATATTTCTGATTCCAAATGTACTGAGATATTAATATAGAAATTAACAACTGTCTCAAATGCCACATGCAAGGTTTGTAAAAAAGAAAAAATGAAAAAACTTAAAAATTAAAGAAGAAATGGAAGACAGAATTACGTAACTGGAACTGATCAATAAAATTCCAAGACCTCTAGAAGAGTAACACAACAAAACTAATAAAGAATATGAATTTTTGTTTTTACAATAACTTGCAGTGCACTGAGAAAATGCAAACAAACGAACTGTAGAACTATAAACTATTCTTTCTTTTTTTTTTTTTGAGAAGGAGTTTCGCTCTGTCACCCAGGCTGGAACACAGTGACAAGATCTCCGCTGACTGTAACCTCTGCCTCCTGGGCTCAAGCGATTCTCCTGTCTCAGCCTCCTGAGTAGCTGGGATTACAGGCATGCGCCACCACACCTGGCTAATTTTTTTGTATTTTTAGGAGATACGGAGTTTCACCATATTGGTCAAGCTGGTCTTGAACACCTGACCTCAGGTGACACACCTGTCTCAGCCTTCCAAAGTGCTGGGATTACAGGAGTGAGCCACCGCACCCAGCCTTCTTAACTTTTAGCAAAAGCTCTGATTCCACCATAATCTGTAAACACTGTTCTGTAGTTTTTAAATTTCTATTTCACTTTGTTACAGAGCTCAACTTCTTGGTGTCCTTAGATTACAACTTTTCCTTTATTTGAAATAAAAACTTAGATGTTGAACCAAGAAAATCCAGACATGGTTGGAAAGGAAAATCAGTCCCAGGAATACAACTTTTCAGACACATTTAGCCAAACAGTGATACTCATTTTATAAATTTTAAGCTGATTTCTTTCTTCTGGTAATTTTTTTTCCCTTTTAGTTTTCAATCTTGAATTTCGTAGCCATGTATTGGAATAAACCACACATTAAGAATATTTATGAATTCCTTGGGCTGCAATGGGATTGCAATAACAACAGGGCTTCCAATGAAGCTTTTTTGGTTTTAGCCTTGATAACTGAGTGCCTAATTTTGACTCCTTTTCTTTAGTCTTATCACTTTGTCTAAGAGCAACCACTGTTGGTTGTTTCATATGTTATCTTGCTATGTAAGAAAAAGCACTTCAAAGAACATTCTATCTTTTTAGAATGTTGTTGGCTATTAATACAGCCCAGAACAATTCCAACAATAACAAATTTATGAAATCCCTTACTAGCATGAATTCTTTGTTGATTAATAGTTTTTTCAAGTTCTCTTCTCAGTCTGACTTCTGCTCCATACTTTCCAACAGTGCCATCATCCACCAATATGAAATGAGAATGCAGATTATTCAAAACATTCAATTTGCTCAGGGGGTTCAATAAGGTTTGATAAGGAGCAACCACCTAAATAACAGCAAACATAAGAGTTAGTGAGCAGGATTAAATACAGTATAATGTAAAATAAATTTTGAAATAATCTGTAAAGACAAGAAATAAAATTCTATCTTATATACAGAAACAAATATGAAATAACAGAGAATGTATCAAAAAGCATAAGCTTTTAAGCAGCTGAAGATTAATCAATGGGTTGAAACACATGATTATTTCCTGACCTGTATTACGGAATTATATATTTCATCATCACATGCAAAGAGAGAAGCAGTAAATAAGTAAATAGTGCAAAGAAACTATTATCAGATTAAGTAAATAAACTACAATACATAAAAGACATTGTGGCTGGGCATGGTGGCTCATGTCTATAATCCCAGCACTTTGGGAGGCTGAGGAAGGTGGATCACCTGAGGTTACGAGTTCAAGACCAGCATGGCCAATGTGGTGAAACCCTGTCTCTACAAAAACTACAAAAATTAGCCTGGCGTGGTGGCAGGCACCTGTAGTCCCAGCTACTCAGGAGGCTGAGGCAGGAGAATCATTCGAACGTGGGAGGCAGAGGTTGCAGTGTGCCTAGATCTCGCCACTGCACTCCAGCCTGGGCAACAAGAGCAAAACACCATCACGGGGGGAAGAAAAAAAAAAAAAGTCACAGTAAAAAACAATAAAATGTCATATTGTTATTTTTCTAGGTATGAGGAGACTCTTTAAAACTGACATTAGAAACTTAGTAAGAGATTGTTATAATTCAGTAATTGCATGTATTAATTTATTTATGAGACTGATTTTGCTTTGTCACCCAGGCTGGAGTGCAATGGCACAATCTCAGCTCACTGCAACCTCTGCCTCCCGGTTTCAAGCGATTCTCCCACCTCAGCCTATCGAGTAGCTGGGGAGGCCTGTGCCACCACGTCCAGCTAATTTTTGTATTTTTAGTAGAGATGGGGTTTCACCATGTTGGCCAGGCTGGTCTCGAACTGCTGATCTCCAGTGATTGGCCCGCCTCAGCCTCCAAAGTGCTGGGATTACAGGTCTGAGTCATGGCGCCGTCAGTAATTCTTTTTAATAGTCTTCATAAGTATCTACAACCAATTCACACATCTTTAACCTATTCAAACAAAACACTAGCATTTGACTCCTACTTCCTATTCTTACAATAAAATTCTTATGTAGTCATTAAAAATTTAATTACAAAGACTAGCACATATGAAAAACATGAAATAACTTTATACATAAAAGACTAAAAGCAAAAGGTACCAACACTGTAACAGCATTTAAATTTATCAACTTATTTATAGTTATGAATTATTTATATTTACGCATTTTCAAAAAGATCAGAAGAAAACCTCAGGAAAATGCTTTTTAAACTTAATTTGAAAAGTATAATATAATCACAAATATTTTAAACTGGTACTATTCTTACTATAATTTTATTTATACATAATTTCAAACATAAGAAATTTTAAAAATAATTCTTACATCTCTCCCAACAAGATCATTTCTGTTTTCAATCACTCCCCATGGAGCTATTCCGATAGTGCAAATCTTTCGAGATGATCTGGAAGCATGTTCTTTGAGGGCATCTCCAACATGTTTTGCCACACCTGTTCATAAAAAAGTTTATTCATTTTGTTATTATTTTCTTAGAGACAGTGTCCCCCAGGAAAGAATGCAGTGGTGCAATGACAACTCACTGCAGCCTCAAACTCCTGGACTCAAGTGATCCTCCCTTCTGAGCCTCCCAAGTAGGTAGACCACAGGTTCATGGTAACACAGCCTGCTAATTTGTTTTTTGCTTGTTTGTTTGTTTTGTTTTTAGTAGAGACAAGGTCTTCCCATGTTGTCCAGGTAGGTCTTAAATTTTGGGTTCATGTGATTGTCCTGCCTCAGCCTCCCAAAGTTCTGGGATTACAGTCTTTATTGTGTTCGAAACTATCCTGTGCTCAATCTGTAATACCGTAATATGTGATATATTTCTTTATTCATACAAGATGTAAAGCAACAAGGTCATAACAAACTTAAAACAAGGTCATAGCCAAACCTACAAAAGAATATATCAGGACCAGCCAGGCTTGGTGGCTTATGCCTGTAATCCCAGCACTTTGGGAGGCCAAGGCGGGCAGATCATGAGGTCAGGAGTTTGAGACCAGCCTGGCCAACATGGTGAAACCCTGTCTCCACTAAAAATACAAACATTAGCAGGGCGTGGTAGAGGGTGCCTGTAATCCCAGCTACTTGGGAGGCTCAGGCAGGAGAAGTGCTTGAATCCGGGAGGCGGAGGTTGCAGTGAGCCGAGACCGCGCCATTACACTCCAGCCTGGGGTGACAGAGTGAAACTCCGTCTCCAAAAAAAAAGCCAAAAACAAAAACAATAAAAAACCCACAAGGACACAAAAGGAATAAAAACCGCAAAACCCCATAATATCAAATCACAACTGCCAGAAACACATATAACACTAACTTTTACCACGTTTATTACGCCTAGTCCGTTTTTGCATTTTTCCTGTAAGTAACTGTAGTTTTTTATTATTCCTCTACACATCATTTAGAAAATATTAACAATACAGCTCAGTGGCACAGGGCCATATTCAAAACAAACACACAAACAATAAATAACTACAAAAGTAGTCTCTTTTCAGTCAAAAATGAGGGAGAAAAGTAATAAAAGGCAGTTCCAAAGAACATGTAACTCCTCATTACCACTTCCTTTTTTTTAGGGAGGGAGACGAGGTCTCATTCTAATGCCCAGGCTGGAGTGTAGTGGTGTGATCATGGCTTGACTCACTGCAGCCTTGTCATCTCAGGCTCAAGCAATCCTTCCACCTCAGCCTTCCAAGTAGCTAGGATGGTAGGCACATTACCATCATGCCTGGTTATTCTTTTTTTTGTTTGTTTGTTAGAAACAGTGTCTTACCATGTTGCCCAGGCTAGTTTTGAACTCCTGGGATCAAGTGATCCTCCCACCTCAGCTTCCCAAAGTACTGGGATTTCAGGCATGAACCACCATGCCTGGCCCATTATTACTTCTTATGGTCTGAATTGTGTCCGCTAACTCCCAATACTTCAAATTATGACTGTAGTTGGAGATAGGGCCTTTAAATATGTGATGATACCTCAAAATATTACTGTACTTGGAGGCAGGGCCTTTAAATAGGTGACAATTAATTTAAAATGAGGCCTTTGGAGTGGCCCTGAATATCCAACTGGTGTTTTCTTTCTTTCTTTCTTTTTTTTTTTTTAAGACAAGAGTTTCATTCTTGTTGGCCAGGCTGGAATGCAGTGGTGTGGTCTTGGCTCACTGCAACCTCAGCCTCCCAGGTTCAATTGATTCTCCTGACTCAGGCTCCCAAGTAGCTGGGATTACAGGGATGCACCACCATGCCCAGCTAATTTTGCATTTTTAGTACAGACACGGTTTCTCTATGTTGGTCAGGCGGGTCTCGCCTCGGCCTCCCAAAGTGCTGGAATTACAGGCGTCAGCCACCGCGTCTGGCAGTCAACTGGTAATCTTACAAAGAAATTTGAATACAAAAGGAAACACCAGAAATACCTATACATAGGAGGCCATGAGAGGAAGGATACGGCATGAAGGTGACCATCTGCAAGCCAGAGAGAGACCCCAGGAGAAAGCAAATCTGCTGACACTTACTCTTAGACTTTTAGCCTCCCAAACCATGAGAAAACAAATTTCTGTTGTTTAAGCCACCCAGTCCGTGATATTTTGTTATAGCAGCCCTGGCAAACTAATGCATCACTCAATGTGATCTCCATAACACATCAGATCTCATCCCTCACCCAGATTATGAAAATAGCATCTTCATAGGTCTTTCAACTGCTTCCCTGACTACTTACACTACATTTCAAAAACATCACACAAGTAATCTTTGCAACTGTTGACTCTCTACTTAAAACCTCTTCTCATTCAGAACAGAAGCCAAAGGGCTTGTAATGGTCCACAAGGCCTCACATGACGATCTGCCTTTGTCTTTACTAGTTACCATGTTTCTCTAACACCATACATCAGTAACTTCTGACTTCATCACCTAGCACTCTTTGCTTATTCCACTCAAGGTATATTAGAATGTTCTTACTATTCTTCCAACACACAAGCCATCTCCTCCCCTTTACGTGCTCTGCCTTACATTTTTCTTATATCTTGCTTCCTCATTTCCTTCTCTTCCTCAAATGTCACCTTATCAGCTCTCCTTGACCATGTAACAAAATAGTAGCCCTTCTATCATCCCTCACTATCCCTCTTCTTGACTTCATGCGTCTGCATAACACTTATCAACATCTAACATGTTATACATTACTAAGTTATCTGTTTCTTACCTGCATCTCCCCCACTAGAATATAAATTCCATGAAGGTAGATATTTTTACTGTTTTATGGAATGATAAATTCTTAGCAGCCTGAAAAATTTCTGACACAATGAGGTTCAAAAGTCCTGGGATTACAGGCTCACACCTGTAATCCAGCACTTTGGAAGGCCAAGGCAGATGCATCATTTGAGGTCAGGAGTTCAAGAGCAGCCTGACCAACATGGCAAAACCCCGTCTCTACTAAAAATACAAAAATTAGCCGCTTGTGGTGGCAGGAACCTGTAATCCCAGCTACTAGGGAGGCTGAGGCATGAGAATTGCTTGAACCCAGTAGGTGGAGGTTGCAGTGAGCTGAGATGGCACCAATGCACTCCAGTCGGGGTGACCTAGAGCATGACTCTGTCTCAAAAAAAAAAAAGTTGCTGATAATGAATTAGATGTTTGCAAGCTGACTTACATAAATGCTTTAGACACTGAAATTAATCTGACCTCCTTATAGTCGAACTGTGTATGTGATAGGGAAGATACAGAATAAAAGACAGTAGTATATTACAAATTAATTTTTGAAAGCTACTTCTTACTGCTGCTGAGGCAATGCATTGCCATTCTTGAATCAATTTACCACTAGTCGGAAACTGATGGGAATAATACCTTGCTCCATAGTAGGGTCAAAAACCTTTTTGTAAAAGGCTAAACAGTATTTTAAGCTTACAGAGGCATAGTGCCTCTGTCACAGCTATTCATCTCTGCTGTGGTACCACAAAAATAGCCATAGACAATACATAAACTAAAATGGTTAAGCTTTGTGTCCCTATCCAAATCTGATCTTGAGTTGTAATCCCCATAACCCCCAGGTTTCATGGGAGAGACCAGGTAGAAGTAACTGAATCATGGGAGTGGTTTCCCCAATGCTGTCCTGGTAATAGTGACTGAGTACTCAAAATCTCTGATGGTTTTATAAGGGGCTCTTCCTTCTTCGCTAGGCACTTCTCCTTCCTGCCGCTTTGTGAAGAAGGTGCCTTGCTTCCCCTTCACCTTCCACCTTGATTCAGTTTCTTGAGGCCTTCCCAGTCATGCTGAATTGTGGGTGAACTCAACCTCTTTCCTTTATAAATTACCCAGTCTCAGGAAGTTCTTTATAGCAGAACGAAAACGGGCTAATACACTAAATAAATGAGTGTTCCAATAAATCTTTCTCAAACCCTGCTCTAAAGTTTTTTTTTTCTTTTTTAAACTCAAATTTCCCTAGCTTCATCAGAATCTAAAGTGTTTTTTTAAGACAAAATAATAACCAAACAGGTTCTATTAACATTTTTACCTACAAACTCTAGATTATTAAACAAAAGAGTTAAATATGTCTGTATTCAGTGTTGATCTTTATTTCAAATATCTAATTGATATTATGAAAAAATTTAAAACACACTAAAACTGGTATAATCATCACATTACCTGTGTTTACTCCTCCAGTTAAAATCCAGGCTCCGGTTGTAACTGCAGCTTTAATAAGACCTTTTCCAAGCAACTGCTTGATTCGTGGGTGAAGCTCAAATTTCTGCATGCCCCCATGTACAGAGATAACAAGTTTCGGTAATTCCATTTGCCATTCTTTAAGCAGAAGTTGCAGAATGACTTCAGGTTTGGTGTCGTATGATAGCCTCACATACTAAAAAAAAATTTTTAAAGGACAAAATAATTGAATATGTTCACAGGTTTCATAATGCGACATTGTATGACTTTGGGAAATTTCATATGAATCAGATTATGTAAAAAGAGATTTCATAGGCTACTTTGAATATATTTATATTCCAAGGAATAAGCAATAGCAAATGAAAAAATCATTCTGTGAAATCTGCAGAAATAGTGAAACTAACTTTTAAACATTTAGACACAAATGTTACTCTTTCTGTTTAAACTCAATTACTACTGACCCAATTCACCAACGTACCTGAAGTATTTAGTGCCTTCTTTAACTATGACTACACAGTGAGTGAGAAGCATTAGACTGGCAGAAGAGGACAGGAAAAGAAAAAAAGAAGAGAACTGTGGGAGAAAAAAATGGAGGCTTCTACGACTTGCTACGAAGAGAGGCAAATAGTGAATTATCTGCTTGAAAGTCTGTCAATGATCTAGTCCATTTATAAACAACTGTGACTCTGGAGTACAATTTAAAAAGATATTTTTAATATAGATGATTTTCTTCCCTGGAAGTAACAGCGGATTTGATCAAATTGGGAAATAATCAGAAAATCCTATTCCAACATTTCATAGTGTTTAGATGGATTCTCCAGTTTAATTTTTGAAAAAATATTTCATTAGAAAAATAGAAAAAAAGCTATCGGTGTGAAATAACTTCCTCTGGTTTGAAATATTTTAAAAATTAACTTCCTGTTTAACTGGCATCACAAGATGTACTTGCTACATCCACATTAATTCATTCACTTGGCCTAAAGCACATATATGAATTAGCTCATAAGAAACTTCAAATACTCAGACATTGAGACATTTAAAAATCATCTCTAAGAAACCTTATTTGCAAAATGATGTATTTCCCATTCCTTTACAAGTATCAAATACCACTGAAAATCTCAGTACTGACAAACAAATGAAACCCAATGCCTGGGCGCAGTGGCTCACTCCTAATCCCAGCACTTTACAAGGCCAAGGCGGGTGGATCACCTGAGCTCATCAGAGACAGGGTTTTGCCATGTTGGTTAGATCAGTCTCAAACTTCTGACCTCAGGTGATCCACACACCTCGGCCGCTCAAAGTGCTGGGATTATAGCCACCACACTCAGCCAGCTTTGTTCTATATCAAGTCTTTCTGTTCCAGTTTTGTTTAACTCATTATTCTACTTGGGCACATAAACAGTATTAGAGAAGCAGTCTAAAGTTAATGTTTTTAAGACTGTATTAGAAATAAATGACAAATTCCACATCCTACAATGATGGGCTAGGTTGGTTTGGACATACTCTGTCCCCTGGGAACAAGAAAAACTAGATAAAAAGAGTAATATCTGCTTTAAAACATTAGCAGAGGGCCAGGCATGGTGGCTCACACCTCCAATCCCAGCACTTTGGGAGGCCAAGGCAGGTGGATCACTTGAGGTCAGCAGTTCAAGACCAGCCTGGCCAACATGGTGAAACCCTATCTCTATCAAAAATACAAAAAAATTAGCTGGTCATAGTGGCAAGAACCTGTAATCCCAGCTACTCGAAAGGTTGAGAGCCAGGAGAATCGCTTGAACCTAGGAGGCATAAGTTGCAGTGAGCTAAGATCGCACCACTGCATTCCAGCCTGGTCGACAGAGCAACACTGTCTCAGCAACAACAATAAAAAGACATCAGCTGGGTACAAAGGCAGTGAGAACTTGTAGGATCAGGATAGAAGAGAAAAGGAAAACTTGGAGGGATGATGAGCTTACTGTTTGGCATGGTTTTTTTCTCATCAGAACACGGAGGCAGGCAGAGCAATGTAGAGGTTAAAACGGTTTTTGTTGTTTGTATTTGTTTGTTTTTCAGACAGGGCCTGACTCTGTTGTCCAGGCTAGAATGCAGTGACATGGTCAGAGCTCAACACAGTCTTGATTCCTTAGGCTCAAGAGATCCTCCCGCTTCAGCTAGAGTGCGGTGACACAGTCAGGGCTCAATGCAGCCTCGACTTCTTAGGCTCAAGAGATCCTCCCACTTCAGCCTCCCAATTAACTGGGACTACAGGTGTGTACCACCATGCCCACCTAATATTTTTGAATTTTAGTAGAGACAAGGTCTCACTATGTTGCCCAGGCTTGTCTGACACTCCTGAACTCAAGTGATCTTCTTCCTGCCTAGGCCTCCAAAAATGCTGGGATTACAGGTATGAGCTACCATATCAAGGTTAAAATGCTTAAATCTAAACAAATAACAACTATCTTTTGGGGGTCTGAAATAAACAGAAAATTAAAATTTATGCTGACAAGAACACATAAGTCTTAAAAGAAATAAATGCAGTTACAAATATTCTAAAAGTTCTTGCATTGTTGAAAAAGTGGTAAAGGACTAATTTATAGTACAGTCATGTGCCACACACTTTGATCAATGACAAACTGCATACATGAGGTGGTTGCATAATATTATAATACCATACCTTCTGTATCTTTTTCTATGTTTAGATATATTTAGATACATATTTACCACTGTGTTACACCTGCCCGCCATATTCAGTACAATAACACGCCATAGAGGTTTATAGCCTAAACCACATAGCCTAGACATAGTAGGCTATACCATCTACGTCTGAATACACTCTATGGTGTTAGCATGACGAAACTGCCTAACACATCTCTAAAAACATATCCTCATTGTTAAGTGATGCATGACTGCACAAGATAAGTTTAAAAATGCATTTTATCACATTTATTATAATATTCTTTTTCTTTTTCTGGTTGTTTTTATTTTTGAGACCGAGTCTTGCTCTGTCACCCAAGCTGGAGTGCAGTGGCGTGATCTCAGACCATTGCAACCTCTACCTCCTGAATTTAGGCCATTATCCAGCCTCAGCCTCCTGGTAGCTGGGACTACAGGCTTGTGCCACCACACCTGACTAATTTTTGTATTTTGAGTAGAGATGGGGTTTCAGTATATTGACCAGGCTTGTCTCAAACTCCTGACCTCAGATAATCCAGCCGCCTTCGCCTCCTAAAGTGCTGGGAGAGGCGTGAGTCACCGCGCCTGGCCAATATTCTTTTTCTAAAGAATAGAAAAAGAATGTATAGTAGGCCTTTTGTACCCGTGGGATCTACACTTATGGTTTTAAGCAACCGTGGACCAAATATACTCAAGAAAAAAAACTAAGCCTGTACTCACCTTTATTTACTTGTCATTATTCCCTAAACAATGCACTTTGCCGGGTGTGGTGGCTCACGCCTGTAATCCCAGAACTTTGGGAGGCCAAGGCGGGTAGATCACAAGGTCAGGAGTTCAAGACTAGCCTGACCAAAACAGCGAAACCCTGTCTGTACTAAAAAATACAAAAATTAGCTGGGCATGGTTGCAGGCACCTGTAATCCTAGCTCCTCAGAAGCCTGCAGCAGGAGAATTGCTTGAACCTGGGAAGCGGAGGTTGCAGTCAGCTGAGATCGTACCATTGCACTCCAACCTCAGCAACAAGAGCAAAACTCCATCTCAAAAAACAAAACAAAACAAAAAATGCAATTTTCACAACTATTTATATAGCATTTACACTATACTTTTTATTTATTTATATTATTTTTATTTATTTATATTTATTTATTTATATTAAATAAATATATTTATTTAATAAATAAAAATATTTATTAATATTTTTATTTTAAGAAGAGACAGAGTCTCACTATTTTACCCAGGCTGGTCTCCAACTCCTGGCCTCAAGCTATTCTCCCATACTCTCAGAAGTGTTGGGATTATAGGCATGAGCCACTGAGCCTGGCCTATATTAGGGATTATAAGGAATCTAGAGACGATTTAAAGTATACAAGAAGGTGTGCATAGACTACATCCAAATACTACGATGTCTGAGGGAAGTCTTGAAGCCAAGCCCCCTGAAGGATGACTGTATAAATAATAAGCTAATAAAGGAGTAAGAAAATAATAAAAAATACTTGATACTGAAAAATAAAAAAATACTTAATCCAAAATAATGTAAGAAAAAAAACAGAAGACAAAAGTGAGACAGATAACTAATAACATAATGGTAAATTTACACTTAAATACACAGGAGACGACATTTTTAAAAACAATTAAAAGATATCTTTTAAACATAAGGTTAAAAGTGTATACTCCAAGAATGTTAAGTTGCTGGCAAAAAAAAATAAAAATAAAAATAAAAAAGAGAAAAAATATTAAAAAAAAAAAAAGAAAGAAAAGGTTAAAACCGAAAAGGAAGAAAGATGGCTTAACTATACCGATTCCAGAAGAAGCAGACCTTGTCAAGAAAAAAGATTTTTCTGCCTGCTTTATAAGACAGTAAAAGAGAAAAAAAAAGAGAAAAAAGAAAAATGAGAAGAAACAAAGTACATTTTATAATGATGAAACGTTCAATCCACCAGAAAGATACAATTCTGTATTTGCATGTACCTATGTACTTTAAAATATGCAAAGAAATGACGGAGACCAACTTTTTGTCAATGTTGCCCACAAATTGTGATAATGGTTATTATTTAAATAACAAGCAAATGAAGTAAAAAAGAAAATCAAATACGTGACATACCTTAGCTCTGTAGGAATGAGAACCCCCTTGAAAATTTATGACTCCATAAGCATCCGTTGGGCTCTGTTCTGTATGCTTTTCCACAGACCATTCTTCTATTGCCTGATTAAAATAGTCACCCAATTTCACATCTGAGTATTTCATGGCAAGACTTGCAGTGAAACAAGCATGTTGCTTGACCAAGCGACCACAAAAACACCTAAAAGAAAAAGGTGAGATGATTAAAAGACCTTTCAAAAAATTACAGTTAATGAAAAAACAGAATTAAAATGAATAAACCAACAAATAGTATAAAAATAAACTTTTTCATTTTCGGATATCCATATATTAATGACTTCAATGTAGCACTGAAATAGTGTAAGTAATTAGTCTAAGATGAAGTCATCATCCAAATTTAACGTGGGGCATCTATAAAAAGTGGTACAGGCACATAACAGAAATAGTATTTACGCTGGGTGTAGTGGCTCATGCAGGTAATCCCGGCACTGTGGGAGGCCGAAACTGGAGGACCTCGAGGCCAAAAGTTCAAGACCATCCTGAGAAACATAGCAACACCCTGACTGGACAAAATTTTTTTAAAAATTAGCCAAATGGGACTACACTGTACTCTATCCTGGACAATGGAGCAAGCAGGACTCCACCTCAAAAAAATAAATAAAATAGTATTCAATAAAAAAGAGAAATGAATGAACCACTAATGATACTACAGTATGGATAAATCTCAAAATCATCGTGCTGAGTGAAAGAACCTAGATGCCAAAGAGTATATATTTACATAATTCCATATATAAAAAATTTGAGAAAACATGAACTAATCTATATAGTGCCAAAACGGTGATCAACGGTGTCTGAGGCTTGGGTACAAAGAGGCATTCTACCCAGCAGTAAATACTGGACTATAACACAGAAAGTAGGAACCTAATGGAGCTGGGCAGTCTCATTGATTTGATAAAATCTTAAAATCAGATCAGAGTTTGAAGAAGCCAAGGCAGCTAGTTTGTGAGGTAGAAAACAAAACAAGGAGGGAGCTACAAATCCAAATACCTGTAGAAGATCTCCTTAAGCATGTTTAAGAATAACTACTTCGCCGGGCTCGGTGGCTCATGCCTGTAATCCCAGCACTTTGGGAGGCCGAGATAGGCGGATCATGTGAGGTTGGGCATTTAAGACCAGCCTGGCCACATGGAGAAACCCTGTCTCTACTAAAAATACAAAAAATTAGCTGGGCATGGTGGTGCATGCCTGTAATCCCATCTACGTGGGAGGCTGAGGCAGGAGAATCACTTCAACCTAGGAGGCGGAGGTTGTAGTGAGCAGAGATTGGGCCACTGTACTCCAGATGGGCGACAGAGTGAGGCTCCATCTCAAAAAAAAAGAGTAACTACTTAAGGCAAAGTTAAGAGCTACTAGACAGCAATAGCCAAAACAATTTCTGAAGCTCATAAAGGGCGGGACACAGTTTATGTTCCCATCAGCCAGAGTAGAGATCTCATAAAACACAATGTTTTAGGCATAATAGTCCAAGAAAACACACATACACACACACAGACACAGACACACACACACACATACACACACACACACATACACACACACAAGGTTTATGAGACAGCCTTCAAAAAAGTATCATTGAATTAGAAGGACTAAATTAGACCTGGACAGCTCACGCCCTGACAAAGTGTAAGAGCAAGGCCTGAAAGGTTCAAACTGATCCAAAGTAATCTAATTGCATGCTACAGTTAAGTCCAAAAATCCCTAGTGGAATATAACAAATCCCGGCACCCCAAAACATAAAATTGACTATTTTCAGCATACATAAAAAAATTCCCAGGCATTGGCCAGGCATGGTGGCTCACACATGTAATCCTAGTACTTTGGAAAATGGAAACCAGTGGATGGCTTGAGCACAGGAGTTCAGACCAGCTTGGGCAACATGGCAAACCCCATCTCTACAAAACATACAAAAGTCAGTCAGGCATGGTGATGCATGCTGTAGTCCAAGCTACTTGGGAGGCTGCGGTAGGGGACTGCTTGAGCCCAGGAAGCAGAGGTTGCAGTGAGCTGAGATGGTACCACTGCACTCCAGCCTGGGTGACAGAGAGAGACCCTGTCTCAAAAAAGTAAATAAATAAAAATTTTAATGAACACTCAGGCATGCAAAGAAGCAGAAAACTACAAATAAAATCACTAAATGACGACTAGAAATGAAAGAGATGATGGAATTATCAGAAAATGACACAAAAACAAGTATGATAAATGACTTCCAACTATTAAAACCATGCTTGTTGGGCATGGTGGCTCATGCCTATAATCCTAGCAGTTTGGGAGGCTGAGGCAGGTGGATCGCTTAAGTCCAGGAATTTGATATTGGCAACATGGTAAGACTGTCTTTAAAAAAAAAAAAAAAAAAAAATTAAAGAAAAAAAGACCATGCTCAGGAAGGTAGGAAAAAAATATGAGCATGACGAAGGAAGAATTGGGAAGACATTTAAAAACTTTTTTTCAAAGAATCAACTAAAACATCTAGAGGTAAACAATATATTTTTTAAAAATTAGCTGCGTTCTACGGCCACACCACCCTGAACTCGTCTGAAAAAAAAAAAAATTTGCTGGGTGCAGTGGTGCACACTTGAAGTCCTAACTACTCTGGAGGCTGAGGTGGGAAGACTACTTGAGAACGGGAGTTCAGTGAGCTATGTATGATTGTGCCACTGCACTCCAGCCTCGGCAACAGTCACTAAAATAAAATTATATATATACACACACACATATACAGACAGAACATAAAAATCTGTAGTATATTAAGTTTAAATCAACAAAGATCTGCAAGCAATAATAACCTAAACTTCTAGGCTGAGCATGGTTGCTCACAGTTGTAATCCCAGCACTTTGGGTGGCCAAGGTGGGACAAGAGCTTGAGCCTAGGAGTTCGTGACAGCCTGGGCAACATAGAAAGACCACAACTTAAAACTTTGTTTAAAAAAATTATTTTTGAGGAGAGATCCAAGATGGCCGATTAACAACAGCTCAGGATTGCAGCTCCCAGTGAAAGCGCAGAGAGCGAGTGGACGCCGCACTTTCAGACGAATATTTGTTGCCCACAGACTGGGAGATTCCCGGCAGAGGAGCCACACGGGTCGCCAGCGCGACTTTTTTGGCAGGCGCGGCTATTTTGCTGGCGCCCCGGCACGGCGCTTCTCAGTGCGGAGTACACACGACAGGATGCCCTTTGAGTCTGGCTCGGCTGGTCCCATCCCCACAAGGAGAACAGCAGTTAGAAGCACTAAGGACTGGAGTTTCACAGTAAGCACAGCTGAACCGGGAAGGTCCAGCTCTGTGGGGAAGGGGCGTCCGCCAAAGGAAAACGAAGAAACAGAAAAACGTCATCGCCGGAGAGATCCAAGATGGCCGATTAACAACACCACAGGATTGTAGCTCCCAGTGAAAGCGCAGAGAGCCAGTGGACGCTGCAATTTCAGACGAATTTCTGTGGCCCACAAACTGGGAGATTCCCGGCGGAGGAGCCACACGGATCGCCAGCGCGACTCTTTTGGCCTGCAAAGCTGTTTTCCCGGGGCCCCGGCGCAGCGCAGCGCTTCTCAGTGCGGAGTATACGCGACTGGGGGCCATTTGAGTTGGGCTCGGCTGGTCCCATCCCCACAAGGAGAACAGCAATTGGAAGCACTGAGGACTGAGAGTTTCACAGTAAGCACAGCTGAACCCAGGAAAGCCAAGCTCAGTGGGAAAGGGGCGTCCGTCAAAGGAAAACTAAGAAACAGAAAAAACTTCATCACCAACAAGCCGGACGTCCACTCAGACCCAATCTGAAAGTCGGCAATTACAAAGACGACATGTGGATAAATCCACAAAAATGGGAAGAAACCAGTGCAAAAAGGCTGACAACACCCGAAATCAGAATGCCTCTCCTCCTACAGGGGATAGCAGCTCCTCATCAGCAAGAGAACAAGGCCTGACGGAGAATGAGTGTGATGAACTGACAGAATCAG